>JAFVLL020035861.1:0-11669 GCA_021397915.2 Tor tambroides | reverse complement strand
CATAAGTCTTTTAAGATGATTTTAGGTGCATATGGAAAAGACAGTCTCTGTGTAGTTCTGTGTAGGACATAAGGCAACAAAGGAATTTCAGTCTGTAGCTCATGATTTCTATCACAGATTTACATGTGACGGTCACGCGGTGCATCTCTTTGGCCATCAATCTTGATTACTTGCCCCCTAATTTGATGATCTTCTTCCTGCATTGGACTTATCAATAAGTATTCTTTTGTCTTAATGTTGCAAGCTGTTCTGTGAAAAAGGCTTGCTTCAGACGGGCTGGCGCTAGGATCTGGACAGATTTATGACATTGTCTTGTGGCCCTGGGCCTCTTTGTGGAATTTGGCTCTTTGGGTTGTTCAACACCAGTCTGATCGAATCTTAATTTGTCTGATTCGTTCTGATATCCTACAATAACAAGAGTTTTTTTTCTTCTTTTTTTTCTTTCCACAAACCACTTTAAAAACAACCCAACTTGGGTTATTTGGCAACCCAGCGCTGGATAAATATTGGACACAGAACACATGCTGGGTTATTTTGACCAGCTGGTTGGGTTAAATGTTTTTACCCAAAATGCTGGGTTGGTTTTATTTAAGTCAATTGTTGTTTAAATAGATTAAAGATTGAAAATCACACACAGAATTACTAGAGGCAACAGCAATAATCAAAAGATGAGCATTTATTACTAAGCTAGAACACATGGACAAAATACAAGAAAAACTGAATTTATTTGGGTGAATACAGCATAGTTTACAATATTACATACATTTAAACTTGTTGAACAAGCATTTTAGACATAAAAATGTAACATTTAAAAGTAGCATTTTAATTTAAGTGTATTCAGCTGTTCTCTGAAATTGCTTTTTACCGAAATATTGCTAATTCTCGTGCCAGTGTTTCGCCGAAATCTGAGCCGGTGATGGGCTGCTGTTCGCAGGGGAACTGGAAACTTTAGACCGCCACCTCGCGTTTCACTCGTAGCTGAGAGATGGCGTGATTGACTCCATAACCTGCCCATAAACAAACAGTACTCAGATTAGAGAACATTTTAACAGCAAATTAAATTAAACTCAGTACTATAATCAATAAAATCTAATTATGTTATGCAAGGTAAAAGGCGTTTCCATCATGCCAAAGAGCTACTGCTGATACAGCTGACTGATATTTCATCAGGCAGCTGGGTTGTTTAGTAGGAGACAGGCTCAACCCAGCGTTTGGGTAGAAAAAAATAACCCAGCAGCTTAGTTACAGAAAAACTACCCAGCACTTGGGTAAAAAAATATTAAAAATAACCCAATAAAATGACCCAACAAGCTGAATCCAGCATTTCAACAAGCTGAATCCAGCATTTGGGTTAAAAAAAAAAATGACCCAGCATCTGGGTAAAAATATTAAAAACAACCCAATAAAATGACCCAACAAGCTGAACCCAGCATTTGGGTTAAAAAAAAAAAACAGCATTTTTTAGAGCCCCTTTCACACATACAGACTTTACTGAAAAATTACCAGTAAATTGCCATAAAGAGATCATGTGTGAACAGGACCTTTTCAAAAATACGAGAGTGAGAAGTTGTAACATAATGTGTGTGAACGCAGAATGAAGATTATGTACTAGTTCAGAAAGCGGTGATGTAAAACGACTACTCTGGGCCAATCCAGAGCCATTGAAATTCAAAATTCAAAGGCTCTGGGCCAATCATAACATTCTGATGCAGATGACGCATTTACTCCGCGTGTAGTTCGGTTTGAAGTCGTGATATCTCTGGACCAAAAGCGATGTGAACGTTAGACACAAAAATGAAAACATCAACAAAAACACTGACCGTATATACCCCTTCATGTTTACAAGCACAACACCAGGAGTAGCAGCCGTTTAGAGGTCATTTCTGGTTAATGATGTTACAGAATTTACAGGTAATTTGAAACCGATGTGTGAATGGTGTTTTTCTAGAAAAAAGACAGAACGTCGTTGCCTGTGTGAACAGCGCATTTTTGAATTTACCGGTAAAGTCATTCCGGTAATTTTAAGGCAATTTACTAGTATTACTGTGTGAAAGGGGCTTATGAATGCATTAGCTTAAATCAATGGACGTGCAACTAAAAGAAGAATTATACAATATGTACTAGGGCTGTCAAATGATTAAAATAATATCATGAAAAATCAATTAATTGTTCCAAGAGAAATTAATAGGCCTACTATAATGCCTTTGTAATAATTAGTTTGTGTCAATAACACTTACATCGTAATGCACAAACTCAAAAACATCCATCAAAATACACAGGACGTGTAAACACAGAAGTTGTTGCAAATGTGCAACAATTCAATATTAATTACAACATAATGAAACATCAGGAATTTGTGTTAGCTCACTGGCTTTCATAGGAGATTGCATAAAAATTTCTGCCAATGATTTAAGTAAGCAATAAGGTATGAGAGGCCGTGCTGTATTGTGAATAAATCACGGCTGAAGGGCGTTGTTAGGCACAATGCGAAAAAACACAGCTGCTGACCAATAAGAATCGAGGAATGGAACTAACCGTTTTATAACAAGCTATATATATCATTATATAGCATTCTGGAGTCTACAGGGACCCCGTGATTGATGTGCTTCTCTATTGTTTAAAGATCTGTCATGGTCCTCCATGTAGTGACATGAAATGTAGGTAGATATTGGTGAGTCCTTAGTTTTTTATATCAGATCCTTGTAGGTTTTAATCACAAAGGTCATACAGCAAAATATGTTAATGAAAATGTTGGCCTTTTCAGCAAAGTAGTCTATCACACGTACAAGGTGATGAGAAAAGAATTCCAGAAATTCATATCTTCTTTTGACCTCTCGTGCGCTTCTGAAGAGCAATACTGTCTCATCTTTCTCTCTCTCTCACTTTAGCATTGTGCTATCTCTGAAGTGACATGCCACAAGGCTTATTTTGACAGGCTTCTAAAGATGTTTCCACCTGATACCTGTAAGCTGTTTTCTCCAAAGGAAATTGAATGACTTAAGGTCCTTGCTGGGAATGCCAAAAGTGATGTGTCTGGCAATGCAGATGATGAGTTGATCTAAAGCCTTAATGTAGAGGCTGCTGTTAACATTTTTTTTCCTTTTTGAACCGACTCAGGTTTCTTTAAGCACTGTGAAATTGCTCTAAAATGAAAAAAAAAAAAAAAAAAAACTATACAGAGATACATTCATTGATTAGGTTTGGCCTTTGCAGAGGGTTGAGCAGAGGTTTGATCAGGGAATGTCATACCAAATAAGCCACGAAACTCAACACAGTGTAAATAAATAATTTAATACAAAAACTCTATATTAAAATCATCTTTTTATTCACTTTTTCATGTTACAGTATAATTTCTAGTCCATACACTGGAACACCATGAAAACAGGTTTGATATGGGTTAAATGCAGATTGGTTTAATGAAATGAACACTGGTAGAAAAAGACTTGTTAGTTCCACCATAACATGAGAAATACATTTAAAAAAGGTGATTTAATATAAAGTGTATACATGAAAGTAACAACGGAAATACAAATAAGTGGGTATATACTTCAGCATATGATATATCACATGATTTAGCAGTTCTGAATTCCTGAAACAAAGTAAAATAGTTTTAAAAATGCAAGAGAAATACCATCTTGTTATAAAACATGAAGTGCAACAATATAGTAATTGTGATTTCATAGTAATTGTTACTCCTTAGGCTGACAGTATTCTGTCTTCTTGGAAGCTCACTTTAAAATCAAAAGTGCATTTTGTGATACTTCATGAAAGTATCACCATCACACAGATGAATTGCCTCTTTTCTGAGATGAGCAGAACCTCACATGCTTTACCAGAAATACAACATTGACAATCTACACCAAATCTAACAGAAACACCAGACCAGTCAGAACTAGATGGATCAGAGCCTCAGTGACACCACAACAATCCGGACAATCTGAAAGAGAAGACACTTATTTATAAACACTTTCTGTCTCATTAAATGTCTTTGTCTGTGGAGGCACAGCAGCTACACAAAGGTCATTGTGGCAGGAAGCTTTTTGTGGTATTAATTTTTTTTTTCTTTGATGTACCTGACCAGGGGTGCCAGACTCAGTTCCTGGAGGGCCACAGCCCTGCGGAGTTTAGCACCAACCCCACTTAAACACACCTGATCCAGCTAATCTCGTCCTTCAGGCTTATTTGGAAATTACATGGTTTGTGTGTTGGAGCAGGATTGGAACTAAACTCTGCAGGGCTGCGGCCCTCCAGGAACTGAGATAAAAACAAACTTGATTGATTGCATTGGTCAGAAGAAAGAAATGTGAAATTTGCCATCACTACCTTAGCTACTGTGTTAGAAAATTGTTATATAATATAATCCCAAGTTAATATAACAGAGTATATTGTTATAAATATAATAATAAAAAAATGAAAATTAGCTCTAATTATGACATTAATAACTGAAAATGTCAGTATGTGAAAAAGCCCATAGCAAAGTGCTATGAGCCTCTGGATTAGACGGACTGGAGGCAGCAGGACCAGGTGACACTAAAGCTGTACTCCTCTTATCCTGCTCTGAAACATCAGCTGATAATCACTATTTATGAGCTCAGTGAATGAAGAAACACTCACCTGTAGATTGTCGCACAGTAACCGATGAGACCGCTGCTATGGACAAGAGGAAACATACTCATATTTTATACTTTTTACATATCATATTAGTATTAATTAGAGATGAAACTTACCATATACATCAACGTCGAACTTTCGTTTTGAGATCTTTGTGTTAATAACAATGAATGCTTCAAACGGTCCCGATTCATTGGTCCTGATGTTTGAGATGGTTAGTACTCCAGTCTTTTGGTCTAGCTGGACTCTGCCGCTGAATCTCTCATCATAACTGGTGTAAATTTTCCCTTGATATATCTGTGCGACTCGAGTGCTTAGATTGTCACGCTCGTAAGACCACAGTATTTGAACATCTTCCTTCAGTTCAGGAACTCCTGGATGTAGATGCAGGACATCTCCCTCCATCACTCGAACGCTTTCAGGTGCATCAGCCTGTCCACACACTGAGAACAGGGTTGATTTGGGTTAAAAAATGCAACAAATATGAAAAGTCACAGTGAGTGTCTTTTGTGTCCACCAACTGCTTTTAATACTATAGTAGGTTTTAAAAACACATCTGAGGGAAGCATGGTTACATATAGTTTGACACTGCAAGGACAATCACTGTGGCTTTAATTTCATATTGGATGTACAATGTCAGTGTCTTATGAGCTGTTCCAGCTGCGTGTGACAAAATTGATTATAGTTCATTAACAAGCTTGAAAAATATTGTTAAAAACCCCTTCCAATAAGATATGTGAAGTTTATTTGGATGTTACACAATTATCTTTACAATACAGCTTCCTAAAAAGTTTCTCTCTCTCTCTCTCTCTCTCTCTCTCTCTCTCTCTCTCTATATATAAAATCACCCTCCACTTTATTAGGTACACCTGTTCAACTGCTCCTTACAAATATATTATCAGCCATTCACATGGCAGAAACTCAATGCATGTAGACATGGTCACGAAGATTTGTTGAAGTTCAGAATCAGTATCAGATGGGAAGAAAAATTATTTAAGTGACTTTGAATGTGGCATGGTTGTTGGTCCCAGATGGGCTGGTCTGAGATTTTCACACACAACCATCTGAGAATGGTCCGAAAAAGAGAAAATGTCCAGTGAGCGGCAGTTCTGTGGGCAAAAAAAAAAAAAAAATGCTTTGTTTGATGCCGGAGGTCACAGGAGAATGGCCAGAGCTGATAGAAAGGTATCAGTAACTCAAATAATTACTCGTTACAACCGAGGTTTGCAGAAGAGCATTTATGAATGCAAAACTCATCAAACCTTGAAGCAGATGGGCAGAAGACCAAGTGCCAGTCCTGTGAGGAAACTAAGGCTAACTAAAATCAGAAAATAGAAGATTGGAAAAAGGTTGCCTGGTCTGATGAGACTCAATTTCTGCTGTGACTTTTTTAGGGTGAGAATTTGTAATGAACAATATGAAAACATGGATCCATCCTGACTTGTATCAATGATTCAAGCTGCTGGTGAAGTAATGGTGTGGGGGATATTTTCTTGGCAAACTCTGGGCCCCTTAGTACCAGCTGATCATCATTTAAACACCACAGCCTATCTGAGTATTTTTGCTGAGCCTGTCCATCCCTTTATGACCACAGTGTACCCATCTTGTGATGGATACTTTCAGCAGAGCACCAGTCAAAGAAAATGGTTAAGTATAATAAGAACAGAATAGGCTATTCTTCTGTGTAATATCAACAATAGTGTTTGTATTTATTTGCAGTATGTCAATCATCTAAAATATTATTACCATTAGCTATTTGCTACTGGCACACTAAAGCACAAGATATAAATATCCGTACTGTCATAAAACAAACATGTTATTGACTTTTGTACATCCATTCAGGAATGATTATGTTAATGCTCTGTTGGCTAGGGGCCATATTTTCTAAACAGGGAAAATTAGTGTGAGAGCGCAATCTATCATTTTCATTTTCATAATTTAAATAACTTTTTTTTCCCCCCACTTGAGTCTACACTCCATACACCATAATGATGAAAGAAAAGAAAGAAAGAAAGCTGCTTAAAAGTGTTGCTTAATTTAGAAATGTTTTAAAATGCTATTGTTTTTTTTGTTTTTTTCAAGTAGATGCTGTTTAACAGTGCAGAAACCACAGTCAAGATACTTGAGGCAGGATGTGGTAATCTCAATGTCTAGCTGTTATGTATCTGTCTGTCTAGCTATCAATGTATATTCTAACAACGAATTGCTACAAGTCTCCAGATCTATACAGACAAGTATTATGTATGGACAACAAAAAGTACATGATGCGCATTTTAAATTGTAACTGATAAAAAATGAAGCAGTATTTTGAGCTGCATTTTTAATAAACACATTTGTAACACTCTTTACTGTCTTTTACTGTCTACTTTTCAATGTCAAGGTTCATGTTTGTGTTTAACTCACAGCAGTTGAGTTTACAATGATGTTCTAAGATTTTAGTAACAATTTCATGTTATACAAATTTAATGCAGTGTTTAAAAATCCTTCATTGTGTTTGTGCTGCTCATGAGAGCTGAGAGTGTCTCAGTGTCACAGTGACCACAACCACTAAAAGAATTGAACAAAAAATAATCTGAAAGGCCTTACCTTCCAGACTGGTGAAAACCATGATGAAAACCCACATGCTGATGGACTTTTAGAACAGGTATCAGATAATAGAAGTGATGTTGTTTATCTTGATGATGCACCTGGAGCTCGAGCTCATCTGATCATCATTCACTGAAGATGCTGTTCTGTGAGTTTTCTCAGGAAGTGAGCACTGACAATAAAATCAGCTGTTATACACTAGATGGCATCAAAACCTTTTTCACTCTTGACTTCCCACTTTCAGATCATGAATTGTCTTGTCATCTTTTTAGTATTTTCAGCTGGTAATATTAATTTTTCTCCTCAGTCACCAGTTACCTTTTACCAATGTAAGTGAACGCTTGGGAAGCAAGAAAATGTTTCACAGGAAACCATTCTTCAAGAAAGTTTTTCTACATTTTTGTTTCTAAGAACACCAGTTAAAGAAAATGATTAAGGTATAATTAGAATAGAACAGGCTATTCTTCTGTGTAATATCAACAACTAGTGGCCCATTCAGCTTTTTGTTTGTATTTATTTGCAGTTACTCTCAATCATCTAATATTTTACTACCATTAGTTATTTGCTACTGGCACACTAAAACACAAGATATAAATATCATATCACAAACATGTTAATGACTTCTACACATCCATTCAGGAATGATTATGTCTTATTCCTGATTATTCTTTTTAAAGACTAGGGGGCATATTTTCTGAACAGGGCGAAATAGTGTGAGAGTGCAATCCCTTAAAAATGGGAGTGGAAATTGATCGTTTTCGTAATGGAATCTACCAAGACTGATGATAATCAGGAGCATAAAATCTACTAAGAGAACAGGTGCAAAATGCATTAAGACATGCTTTTTGGGCTGTTAGGCAATGCTGCAAAAATCAGTAAATTCTATGCCACAAACCTTAGTAAATCACCTTGGATAATTCACATTATTCATTACCCCCTCATACATTTTGCGTCTGAAGGGGAAACTCCTACAAATTCATATGCAATGGAAGTGTTTTGAAGTGCTCAAAGGTATAGGGCCCAAACATAATCGTTCTGAACTAATTTTTTCAGTTTAATCAAGACTTTTCACCATTTTTAATGACTGAGAGTGTACTTTAATTCAGGATCAAGGAATTAAGAAGAGTTAAAATTTCAGATAAATATATTTGCTTTGATATTTGCTTTTAACTGGAATGATGCAGTGTGTGGTTCTTATTTAGGGCTTAGTAAAGTGAAATATCACAGGAGGCAGTTGTAACAGTAAAACACTTATTTTAATGGTTACAATAAGCAGTTAATGTAAAATAAAATTAAAGCTAAACAAAAGCTAGATTTTAGGTTACTGTTTAAACTGAACATCATAATCATTTTTACCAATTTGTTTATATTCTATATTATAAACAAAGTATCTTGCAGGTACTTTCCAAACCAAGCGAATATCATTCAAGCAGTTCTTTATATGGTGTTTTCTTATATTAAACAACATTTTATTTGGCTTAAATCTATGCAAATAAAATTAATTATATAGGTTAAATCAGGAAGAGAACCTTTTTTTTTTGTTTGTTTGTTTCAAGTCTTTTGTGTGTGTGTGTGTGTGTGTGTGTACTACTTAACCATATTTTGGGGACAAATTTGTACCCAAAAGTGAGGTAAACCTGACAAAATCTCCAAAAACCTCCCTTTGGGGACGTCCTCATTTGTAAAACGGGTTTAAAAATAGACTAAACAAAGTTTTTTTTAAAATTGTAAAAATGCAGAAAGTTTCCTGTTAGGTGTAGGGTTGGTGTAGGGCAATAGAAAATACGGTTTGTACAGTATAAAAACCATTACGCCTATGGAATGTCCCCATTTGGATAGCTAAGTAAACATGTGTGTGTGTGTGTGTGTGTGTGTGTGTGTGTCAGGGTCCTTATTCTTTGTCTGTTCCATTACATGTATTTATCCAAACTCTCAATAGCATCCTCTAGAGAGTACTGTCTCCATTCATCTGGAATTTTACCTCTTCTCTGAAAAGTTTTGTCATAGTGATTTTCCAGATCTTTTTGGAATCTGCACACAAACCACTTCCAGTACGGCAGCTCAGAGAGATCTGGGGTGATGCTCCAAGAAGCATATTTAGGACCTCCTTTTCTGTATTCCTTCCAAAGAACTGTATCATCTGAGCTATTTGGATAGAAAGATCGATCACTGGCTACTGCTGATGTGCAGATGCTGATTGATAGGTTTGTGGTTCCTCTGTAAAACCACCCATTCAGTCCAATAACACGATGGAAAGGCACACTGTGATCTCCATCATGGTCTTCTATTGTGTTGGTGCAGATGGCTGCACAGAAAGGACACTGAACCCAACAGCACTGACAGAAGTGATCAATCAGAATCTCATCTGGTCTGTCTTTGTGTTCCAGCTTTACTGGAAAAGTTTCTGTGCTGAATTTACTGCGTATGTCAGACATTATAGAAGGAAGTATTTCTTTTATCACATCTTCAAGGAAGCTGACTTCAACATCATCTCCGCTGAAGTCACTTGCGGAGAATACCAGCACATCTGATAGCACAAGGCAGAAATGACGTAACCACAAATCAGCATCTCCATTTTCTTTAATATGTGTGCTGGATTCATGTGCTGCACTCGTGATCTGCTGCTCCAGGAGTTTAATGCTGTTTTCCATCTTGGTTCGAACACTACCTTCAAATCTTTCAGTGATGTACTGTCTGACTTCATATCTAATGAAATTCTTGAAGTGTTTTTTGGGATAGTTAATATATGTCATGTATGCGTTGAAATTCTGTTTTTCTGCCAGTGTCCTCAGAATGTGTTTCTCCAGGTTTGATCGGTTTCCATTTAGTGATTCACAGTTTGCCCTCATTTCATCAGCTAAATCTCTGGCAGTTTTTTTGTAGACATTCTGCTGAATGGCCTCCTTAAGTTTATTACAAACAAATTCACCAAAAATAGCAGTTGATGATACTCCTTGACAATAATTCTGGAATATTCTGTAATACTCTTGACTCTTCCTCTCAAAATAGAGAAGTGGATCATTGGCTTCCCTGAACATTTTGTATTGATCAGTGAATGTCTTGTTTGCTTTACACAATATGCAAAGTACCAAATCCATAAAGAATTCCCTCTTAAAAACATACTTCACGTTTTTTGGCCCTTCCTGGTGCTTGTTTAATCTTGCTTGTATGTAATCTGTGAGTTGCTGAATGCAGCTATTGTTGTAGCCCATCTTTGCAATGTTAAATGACTGAATCATTTTATCTGTGTGCTCAGCAATGTCTGTGATTAAGGCTCTTATCTGGACTTCATCCTCTTTAGATAAAGCAAAACCAGCCTTCTGTTTAGCTACTTTGAATATATTTTTGATAGGTCCTGTAATTCCACTGGATTTCTTCAACTGTACATATTCTGAATAGCTTGGCAAACAGAACATATCTTTGTGCTCACTGCTGTCTTCCATATGGTCTAAAGGGAGACTTTCATAAGTCTCATTAAGGAGCTTCTTCACATCTCTTAATATGTTAATATCTTTGGCTAAAGGAGTGTCTCTGATGATATCAGCTGTTTGTTGTTTCCAAAAGGAATCAAACTGTGTTTTCATGACATTTTCATCATTTGCTTGGTCTTTAAATTTTAAGGCAAGTTCTTTGCTCTTTTCAAAGAGAGTCTTTTCATGATGTGTCCTCTCAGCATCCATCTTTTTCTTCAGTTCACGCTGCTGAAGAACCCCACTTAATTTCCTCTTAGTTTCCCTCACAATGTTTTCTTGAAGTTCTTTCATTTTTATCTCAAATGAAGCTTTCCACTGATTCAGTATACCTGAATCTCTGTCTTTCTCAAAGAAACCTGACATCATCTTTTTCACTTCTTCACCTTTTGCATATAATTCTCTTTGAAGATCCATTTTCTCAACATCATGAATTTCTTCATTTTCTATTCTGTTGTGAAGCTTGTTTTCAATTTCCAGCATGGCACTCCGAAGGCTCCAGGTCCACTTGCTGTATTCAGTCTCCAGTTTCTTGTATGTTGCCATTTCCAAAGAATTTTTGAAGCTGAACACAAACTGTTCATTAAGCAAAGCCTCCCAGAGATCTTGAATACGGTCTCTTAGGTGTGTCAGCATTATGCCGTCTGATTTTGACGCATGTGTTAGAATAGTTTGCTTCAGTTCTAGAATGTTCTCGCAGTAGTTTGGGTTCGGTGGAGCCATGGGTGGGCTGCCCTCCCAGAGCTGAGCAAAATACTTCACATCATTCTGGACATCAAATGCAATCACATCACTGAAAACTTCTGCATCACAGACTTCTTCTTCAGCAGCAATTTTTGTCATTTCATCCAGTTTGTCCTGCAGTCGTCTCCTTCCCTCCATGTTTTTCTCCTCAGCTGTGAGATCCGAGACATTCTGATGCACAAACATGCAGCTGGGATTCAGTCTGACCTTCTTCATCCTCATGAAGGCCTGAACCACAATCTGAAGAATGTCCTGCAT
>JAFVLL020035860.1:0-30228 GCA_021397915.2 Tor tambroides | reverse complement strand
TCGATCTTATCAGTTTTTATTCATGCCAGTGAGGGCTTGTTCTTGCATGTAGTGTGCGGCAGATGTGGCCCTCCCGGTATGTTTGCTAAAGGCATTGGCTAGATGAAAGACTGTTCTTAACCATAAGCTATGCGGGGAGCTGTGCCAAAAGCTGAAAACGCATCATTGTGAAAACAGCCCTGGGAGAAGCTGATCTCCCCCAGCAGAGGATGAAGAGGGCTTCAGCGGAGGGCTGAGGGCGAGATGACACACGATGGAGAAATCGGCTCTCTCTCTTTTAACTTAAACTTTTGTTCTCATAAATATGACTGGCATGGAGTAGTTAACCGTCATTGTTGTCAGTCAGTTTGAAGATACGAAACTTCTCTTCTTATTCTGCGTACTTTTACACACTACATGTACATGGACAGTACATTGTTTTGAGTAGGTAGTAAAATAAAAATAATAATTAGAAATCAAAACACTAAAAACTAAAATCAATATTTTAAAATGGTACACACAGGTTAATTTTTGTGTCAGAACATTATAATGCACAGTATGAAAGATGTAAAAGAACAAAGGTCTACTGTTTGAATAAAAAAAGATATATTTGTTATGATAATAGAGGAGGGACTTCTGCTGGTTAGAGCTGTTTGAAAAAGTCCAAGAGTAGAGCTCAGAGACTTATAACTATGGATTTTAATGATAAGTTGGGTATTAGACAAGTTTGTGTGTGTGGTCTGAAACAGAGTTGGATAAACATGTGGTATTAAGTATAAATAACAATTATAATTCACATACTACAACTTTGAACATTTGCCCTGAGATAAACAGAGAAAGTATTTCATTTTCAATGCGAAAATTAGAACTTAGCTGCATTATAAATTCATTCTATTAGGATGCACATTAACACAAAAAAGTTTAACATGCATGTTTAAAAAACAGTATATATTCCATTGTGAAAATCAGAACTTATACTAAAATTAATATGTATTAAAATATGTATAATTAAAAATTATTTTCTTTTTCTTTTACCTTAAAATGCTAGATATCAGTTTTTTTAGTTCCAAGAGGACAAGTAGACATTACAATGCAACGACTAAGTATTGTACTTCTAATGTAGCATACAAATGTTTGAAACACTTATTGTTTTTATATAATGCATTCTATTTCATATACATTCTGAACACCGCATTAATCTAAAAATGCAAATACAAGAGTCCACAATTAAATATCCAATATAAACCAACTAAATATCAAATAATGGTTTAATAATGGTCCTGCTGAGCGCAACAGAAGTGGAACCCATTCACATGACTGGCATGTGTCGCAGATCCAGCGCACATAAGGCATCTAAAGAGCTGTTTTACTGGGCCCTGATTGTTTTGGAAGGCGCGCTGAGGGCCTGGGGATTTTTACAGTGAACTTTAAATGGGTATAGAAGCCTGAGCCCAGCTGGAGACCATTATAGTACACGTTATCCAAAAAATACCAGCGCAATTATTTCGCATACGGGATAGTTCTCCATTCTTTTTTGCTTCCCTTGCTCACACACATGCAAGAAGCGAGATCTAACATGGTTCGGTAAGCCCCTGATGGTAGATAGCGCAACTACACCATTCTGCAGTCAAAATCATCTTTATCCATTGACAGCCAATCAGAATTAGCCATGCGTTCTGATGAAATGTAATGGCAGCGGCCAATCAGCACAGTCACACTATAGTTTGGGGTCCAATTCTCACTATTAACTACTTTTGCCTAAACTCCTTACTGCTTATTAATAGTTATTAAGGTAGTTGTTAAGTTTAGGACTGGGGTAGGATTAAGAGATCTAAAATATGGTCATGCGGAATAAGGCATTAATATCTGCTTTATAAGCACTAATAAACAGCCAATAGGCTAGTCATGTGCGTGCATGTTTAGATATTTGTACTGGAAAATAAGACAAAAATGACGAGGCAGAAAATCATTTTTCATGTAGTCAGATTTACTGCTTAGGCGACTGACGTTTGTTCCCAGAACTAAGCGGCCAAGAGCAAAGATGGCACAATTCAAATTGTGCACTTCTGGGACTCCCTGCACCAGCCAAACAGAGATTCATGAGTATGTAATCGGTTATTTTTTCTTGAACGTGTAAAATTGAAAGGAGTAAAAGGATCTAAAGAAAAACTTTTTCAAAGTAACAGCACAAGACGATTTTAATTCCATCTCATGTCAAGCTATTAGCGTTAACCGCTGGATATATACGGCTGGGAGATTTGATTGTGATCCAGGGTATGATTGCGATGACATGGAGCAATGTTTGCTTTGAACTGGTCCCTCGCTGTCCCCCTATTTGCTTTTTTCTCTCCACCCCGCTGGCTTTTCCGCGTCTCCCTTCAGCCGCAAGCACCAGTGTCATCCATCAAGTTCCTGCAGCTCTTCTTGAACGCCTTTTCACGCCAGCCAGATCTTAACGCGGTGACGCACACTCCAAGCTATGATTCAGACTTGTTGCAATGCCACAAAATGCTGTGCTAATGCTCTTCTCTCTATTCTCACCGAGCCAAGAGTCATAGCTCTTTCTGACAGAGAAGTCTTTCCAGTTGTTTTTCACTGTCCTTTCCCGTCTGCACCGTGGGACGTCTTCGCTCTGGCAGTATCAGATGATGACAGGGCACTCTAGGGTGGCATGTGTTTTCAGTTAGACGGTTACGCTACCCTTGGCTGGCCTGTTTCTTCATGAGACTGGCAGTGAGCGTGCAGGAGGAAGTAGAAGGCTGATGTGGGTGTGTCAGTATGTATAGGTACTGCCAAAAATTGCTTTATTATGTCTTTTCTTCTCTTGTTTTATATAGTAAATATATCTAAAAATCTTCAAAGCCAGATAAATGTACTTTTAAAAACTTTTTTTTTTTTTTTGTGCCCTGTGAAATTTTGCTGGTGAAAAAAAGCAGGAACAGATGTGAGAAAAAACGTTAAATTATATAGGAATAATGCCAATGAAATAAACGCTATTAAACCAACCCTAACTTCTCTCCGAACATGGATAGTTTAATAATATTGAGGTGAAGTTTTATGCAAAAATGTGTAGACACATCAGAACAAGAGCCTCGTCCATTGTGGATCTTCAGGTTTGCTTTGTTGCAAAGTTACAAAGCTCCGCCCACACTGAGGTAATCGACGAATCAAGAGGCTTGCTATTGGCAAATTTGTGTCAAAGCTCATCAAACTTGAACCTGACAGGAAATCCGCATAGGGAGTCAAGTGAAATTATTCATCATGAGTCACATTGAAATAACTGGATTTTTCTCACATCATTTTTGCCAAGTCTCATCAGGGCTGCCATTTTTTGACTTGCCGAATACTTGCTTTGTCTCTTCTACAATGGCTTTATCTCTTCTTACAATGGCTTTTGCTTGCATCCACACCACTAGGTGTCAGTATAAGTCCCAGAGGACTGCCATATCAGCCAAGGCAACGTTAAAAAGTGTAAGTGGATCCTTAATACATTAAATAATGCAAATTTGCTTAAAATTATGCTTACGTGTTTTTCCTAGAAAACAAGACCAAAATATTTGTTTTTTAAATTTTGTTTTTTTGCAGTGCAATGCATGCCCAGAGAATTGAAGGAACTGCTGAGAGGATTTTGTGTGTTAGTGGGTTTGGATGAATTTATACCGGGGTCTCCGTGTTTTCTCTGTTTGTTTGTGACAGTGGCTGAGAAAATATGAGTTTATTTGTTTGTTTATAGTGGGTGTGACTGTGTAGGTGTCTTTTGTGTGTATATGCATCGGTATGCTTGTGTATGTGTGCTGTGAGAGCACAGTTGCTTCTCTTCCAGAGGCAGTTTGTGATGTCCCTCCTCTGTGTTCCTGCAGATGGAGACAGATTGGAACGGTTACTGCAGCAGGCCTGCTTTCACTTAGACAGGAGACAGCCGTGTGTATGTATGTGTGTGTGCCTGCCATAACCACTATTCCTGCCACTATCCTCTGTGGCTTCTTTACACACACAGTTTTTCCACTGTAGAATGGGAGTCTTTTCATATACAGTTGTCTGTCCTCATTATAGTCAGGAATCACAGATAACTGACATCCACCAGAGCAGTGAACTACGAGAGGATTATGGGTAAAAAAAAGGACTATAGAGAAATTGATAAAGGTAATTATTAGTTTAGTTTATGGTATCGCTGCTGTAGAGCAGGCTTTCACACTAAGCACCTGGTTCAGGGTTATAAGGTTTGGTTTCTTGTTAGGGCAACACATTTGCACTGCAAAAATCATTTTCTCAATCAGTGTTTTTGTTTTATAAATTGTAAATATTATAAGATACATTTACTTGAGGATCAAAATTGTCTAAGTTAATATCCTGTTTTCATGGAATATAGTTTCTTGCTCTTAGTTCACTGAAAATGTTTTGAGCATGAACCTTACAAAATTTTGTAACATTTTGCCAATGTTTTTTTATATATACAATAAACATATATTATCTAAAAACAGCCCCTTTATTTTATTTTATTTTATTTTATTTCCCTATCATATTTATGTTGATTTTAGAACTATTATATAGTTTTTCTTGAAAACAAGAAAAATATACATTAATATTTCTGTTAATAATATTAATATTTCTGTTTATTAAAACTACATTTTAGGGGTTTATTTCCCACAAGCAGAACATATCAAAGAAGATGCACTCACACTCATGCACTCGCACTCACTCACACACACACACACACACACACACACACACACACACACACTTCACTGCAAGTTCTGGGATTTAACATGAAAATATTAGACTCCCCTCAGGAAACTGGTATGGTGGTTTTGGCCCCAGCATGTGGTCTGGCTTTTCACTCATCATCTTGCTGCCAAAATCATTTATTTCATTGTCATAATCATTTATCAAAGACAATACGATAGTCTGTTAAGGCTCCCAGCTCAATCGATGAACAGTCATATCTATCATGAGGACTGAGAGAAATCCAGACAGACAGAAAGAAACAGTAAAGAAAGGATATTCAATCAACCATCTGTAAAATTTAAGGTGTTTTAGGTGTTCAGATTCTTATATCTTAATGTAGAGTGGCAGCTGCAAATAAACCAGTTTTATGTTGATTTCCCTGAGAAATGGAATAAACTGTGGCTTTATCAAAACACTTTTTTTGTTTTGTTTTGACCATCCTGACCAACAATGATTCAACTAAAGGCATCAGTTTGGGGCAGGGCTATTTGTCTAACAGTTCAATGTCAGAAAACAGTCATTATTTTTGCATTTCCATTTGGTATCACTAGTGGCATAGAAATAGCAATTAAACAAAATTGACTTCAAAGAATCAGCAATAGTTCAAAAGTCTGTTAAAAAATAACAAATGTCTATGGTACTTTTCCCATAGCAGTGCATAGATATTGTTTAGCTCCCTCACAAACGCTCACATCCAAATCACATCACCAATCCCCTAGAGTGTGTTGGTGGCACAGACAGCAGAGTTGCACTACACAGAATGCTGCACCTCTGTGTTTCTCATTAGCATAGTGGTCTGGCCCCCTGATTAGCCACGATCATCACAAACAAGACATCAGTGATGCGAGGTGAGGCCCCACAAGCCCCTGGGAGCCCCAGATCACAGGCATGCTAATGAGGGCCCGCGTTACTGCGGCGTGAGGTGTCAGCCAGGCTTGTGACAGGTGCACAGAGGGGACGTTTGGGGGGGGAGGGTCCGGAGGGGAGTGAAGGCGTGTCGTAGTCCCCATGGCATCACTTCGTCTTTTGTTCTTTATGCAAATCCATTGCTGTGGCTTTCGACAGCTAGGAATGTAGCGGGTTCGAGGGGCTGTTAGACACACACACACACACACACACACACACATGCATATGCATATGTTGTTGCACTGCTATTTTAGAATTTTGACATCATATAAGTTGTGCGCATTTGCATGAGCATATAATTCCTTGCACTGTGATATTATCAAGTGTTGATATATACACATATATATAATGTTGTGACACCACACTGCACTTGTCTTTGCAATATAAGTAAAACTCATATAACAATGCAAGGGCATCTATTTGTGTGCAAATGCATGCAACCCAACACGTTGTACGCATATGCACACACATAGATGTACACTCTCATGTCATCAAACAAGTTGCCTGCATTCACACATGCACTTGTCTATGTGATATGTTTACCAAACATGTTGCATGCATTTGCACACACACACACACACACACACACACACATTAATGCCTTTGCATTTTCATACAAGTTTTTACACATTTGCATGTTTTTATGTCCTTGCGTTGTGACATAAAAAAGTCTTTGTGATATGATTACCAAACGAGTTTCACGCATTTGTACATGCTCATGTCATCAAAAAAGTTGCATGCATTCACTCATGCACTTATCTTTGCAATATGATTTCCAAACATGTTGCATGCATTTGCACACGCATTGATGCCTTTTCGTTGTCACACGGTTTATGCATTTGCACACACTCATATCATGGACACATTTCACATATCTTTGCATTATGACTTTATCAAATATGTTGCTCACATTCATACATGCACATCATTGCGATGTGAACATTAAAAGAGTTGCACGCATTTGTACACGTATATTTTTGCATTGTAACATTATGAAAGGAGTTTCACACATTTGCACACATGCATATATTTGCGTCGTGGCATCATCAAACCAGTTTCACGCATTCGCACATGCTCATATGTCCTTGCGTTGTACCAAACGAGCTGCACATTATCTCACGCACATATGTGCTTGCATTGTGACAACATCAAACGAGTTTCACGCATTCGCACCTCATCACATGACTATTCCATTAGTCCAGCCTCAGTAAGTGATTGGTTCATGCTCGGGTAATGCTGGAGACAGCAGTAGCTAACGCTAATGTTGTTTCCCTTGTGAAACAGCAGTGCTCGCATGTCTGCCAGATTTGTTCGCAGATAATTAAAAAACACCCTCCAGCCCCTCCTCCTCACTCCTCTGTCACTGCATTCATGCTCTTAAAAGGAAATTAATTGCCACAAAATGTTGAAATCAACATATCTAAACCCAGGTTGGAGGTCCCAGAGGATGGACTAATTGGCCGTGAGGTTTTGTAATACTAAACCCAAGAGAGTGGATAAGTTTAGTGTAAGACCCCCTCTGCGTGCTCGTGTGTCACTAATCACATATCCTGTACACACACACACTTACAAAGACATGCACGTAGACATCCCAGCTCTGTTTAACACAACGAGGATGCTGCTGCAGAGTTGTTAGCACCATGCACAACAACAGCCAGCTCTGTAATATAACAGCCACAACTCAATTTAGCTGTTTAACCTGTAATCCCGGCAATATTTATTGAAGTGCAAGAGGGAAGAAAATTAGGCTATTAGGCTCTTGCAATTGAATACATTGAGAGGAGAAAAGACACTCTGTTAACTGGCAGTTGACCTCTGCGGCCCGCAGCGAACGGTTTCATGGACGCGGACCGCGGTAATTACTGCAAATTGAATCACAGAGCGAACAGCGATGATTCCGTAATGAGCACTTTTATTGGCTGGAGCTCTTTGCTGTGACATGGTCCTCCCAGGCCTCTGTAGTGTGGCACACACACACAGTAGGACCCAATGGACCATGATCAGACAGAGATTTGTGTTCCTGAGATGCCTGATGGGTAATTTCACACCATCATGCCACACAAGCTGCTGTCACAAGACATGGATCTCTGATGGGTCATTAGCATATCCTAACTTATTCACTATGGGTTTCTCTCCCTCGTTCTGGCTTGTTTGGAAAGTTGATGAAATTTGTCTTTGGTCGTCATTAAGTCTGCCTGTCTGTTAGCTGACACGGTCCCTTAGTAACATATGGTGTTTTTTTGTATGATGTGATAGGATGCAAATTGCAATAGCTCAAGCACACAGTTATGTCGGAATAAAAGTGTGAGCGCACACACCAAATGCATATATTTGTGCATGCACGAATGCTCTATTGCACACTTTTTGTCCATCCCACATTATGTTGAGTCCTGTACAGCCATCAGAGGAATATAGGATGTTAATGAGGCTTTTTTGGATCTAGAGTTGGGTGCAGAATATGTCCGTTGTTGATTTTATCCAGACTTGGGCTCCTGTCCAGGGCCTGAAAATGAAAATGAACAGCCTGTGTGTATTTTAGTATCTAATCTCCTCCTCCTCTTTTCTCATGTCCCCTCAGTTTCTCTCTCTGTTACTCTCTTAGCATCCGAAGTCCCTCCCGCCAGGTGTCCATTTAAAGGCCAGCCAAACCAAACACAGGCTGTGGACCTGTCGTACACAACCACTTCCACTTTCAGTGTCCTCCACTTTTCTCTTCACTACATCAGTCAGGTGTTTATTAGGCACCTATATAGTACAAAAAAATAAATAAATAAAAATAACGTGAAAGTATTTTTTTCATCGATGTGAAATCATGCACATGACTGCATTGGCATGCATTTGAAAGGTGCATTTCACTGAAAATATATCACACAAATGTATCTGTGTCAGTAGCTAACTGTGCACCTGACTATGTCAGTGTATGGACCTATCAACACGATTCCTTTTCATTTTCTTTCTTTCTTAATCCTCTCTTTCATTTTCTTTTGCCACAGAATTATCTCCATATGGAAATAGTGAAGGGTGGGGTGTCGGGGTGTTGAATGGGGAGTTCTATATTAACGCCTGGTTGACATTAGCATTAGCACAATGCATTGTGGCCTGTGGGCGATACCTGCCATCTGCATTAGGCTCAAGCCGTCAGGGAGCTTCCCTGCTCTCACTAACCCCCTAGTGTGACTCAGATTCTGGGTGAGTCACATACAGGCAGATCCTCTTTGACACAGCTTTAGAGAGCAGCCGGCCCTGCCGCACAGTAGATAACCCGCTAGGCTATCAGAGAGCTCTTGTCTCCCCTCTTAGGGTGATGTAATTTTCATTCAATCTTATAAAATGGCTGTCGCCGCAGCGCAATGAGATGTCTTTCACATGTTGCCTGTTTAATTTTTAAACAGAAATGATCCATGAACCTCACCATAGAGGACTCTTAGCTTTGATTACATTCAAAGCCATCACTGAGAACAAACAGATGCGCAAATGACATAGAAAGCTATTAAAGTGTGCTATCTCAACCTCCCCTCGCACCAAATCAGAGAGTTAATAGCTAATATGTATATATTAATTCCGTCCACTTGTTTTGTGTCTTCCAGGAAAAGATGAGCCCTCCAGTTACATCTGCACCACTTGTAAGCAACCCTTTACCAGTGCATGGTTTCTGCTGCAGCATGCACAGAACACCCACGGGATACGCATCTACCTGGACACCCACCCTACTAGCTGCTCGCTTACCCCTCGCATGGCCCTTCCTCCACCACTGGGGGCTGACACCTTGCCCCGTTCCCCTCTAGCCAGCTTTCTGGGCGATGGCAGCAACCCTTTCCAGCTATTGCGAATGGGTGCCCCACTGCTACGAGAACCTCTACCACCCGGATACATTGAAACCCGATTGCCATCTACCCCGCCCTTTGTAAGCCCTCCGCCACCCCGCCATCCTCTGGAACGCCTTGGCCCTGAGGAGATGGGTCTCCTGTCCCAGCATCCAAGTGCTTTTGAGCGGGTGATGCGGCTGACACCCATGGGCATTGAACCATCCATGGGCTTCTCTCAGCGTCTTCGTGAATTGGCGGGCAACAACAACAATGGTGGTCCCACTCCCCCTCTTTCACCAAACCGTGTTCCCCCCATGCATCGGCTTCTCAGCCCCACTCTCTTCCAGCCTGGCTCCAAACCTCTACCTTTTCTAACCACACCCTCACAGCCGCCATCAGTTCCATCCAGATGCAATTCCTCACCACCACTAAATCAGGTCGGCAAAGCCAAGTCCTGTGAGTTTTGTGGCAAGACTTTCAAGTTCCAAAGCAACTTGATTGTGCACAGACGTAGCCACACTGGCGAAAGACCCTATAAGTGTCATCTCTGTGACCATGCATGTTCGCAGGCCAGCAAGCTAAAGCGCCACATGAAGACGCACATGCACAAGTCAGGCTCTATGGGGAGTTCACCTGAGCAGGGAGGGCAAGATTCGGCTGGAGAGGGGCTTAAGAACAGTGAGGACAATGGCACAAGGGAGGGATTGGATAATGAGGAGGAGGAGGAAGAAGAGGAGGAGGAAGAGGAAGAGGAGGAGGAAGAAGAGGAACAACAGCAAAATGGGAGCAGACCTGAATCCAACCTGAGCATGGACTCGGAGTTGAGCAGAAACCGAGAGAATGGCCCAAGACCCTCCCCAGAGGAGAAACCTCTGGCCACTGACAGAGTGACAGAAAGCCAATACAACAACCTCGACAATCACTTGAGACTGCCACCGAGCAGCAGGCCATGCGAGGAGATGGACACAGATTCGGCATCCAGAGAGACTGACAGAGGCAGGGGGCCCATGGTGAATGGCAGAGGCTGCGGCCCGGAGGACCCCATCTCAGCTTTGTTCCACCGGAAGCCAATGCCTATTTCCAGCTCCAGCCTCACTGGGTCTTCCGCCAAGAGGATCAAGATAGAGAAGGATGTGGAGCTGCCACAGGTGCCCGTCATATCCCCCGAAAATGTGTATTCTCAGTTGCTCGCCGGTTATGCTGCATCCCGCCACTTCATAAGGGAGCCCTTCCTGGGCTTCAGTGACTCCAGGCAGTCGCCTTTCGGCACTTCTTCCGAGCACTCTTCATCGGAGACAGGCAGCCTGCGCTTCTCCACCCCTCCAGGGGAAATTCTGGAAGGCGGTGGGATGTCGGGGCGAAGTGGCAGCAGCACACCTCACCTCCAGCTGCGGGGTCCTGGGCCAGGGAGGCCACCCAGCTCCAAGGAGAGTCGACGGAGTGACACCTGTGAGTACTGTGGTAAGGTGTTCAAGAACTGCAGTAATCTGACCGTGCATCGGCGCAGCCACACGGGTGAGAGGCCTTACAAGTGTGACCTGTGCAGCTACGCTTGTGCCCAGAGCAGCAAGCTTACCCGGCACATGAAGACCCACGGGCAGTTTGGCAAAGAGGTGTATCGCTGCGATATTTGCCACATGCCCTTCAGCGTGTACAGCACCCTGGAAAAACACATGAAGAAGTGGCATGGAGAGCATTTGCTGACCAATGAGGTCAAACTTGAGCAGGCTGACAGAGCTTGAGACCACTTACCAATGCACTGCATTATGGGTTTAGCTGGATAGTCTTTTTCTTGACTATAAATTTTTTTGGAGTGATTTGAACTTTTTTTTTTTTTTTAGTGAAAACAAACTGCCACCTGAGAAACAAGAACACGGGGAAATGTTAGTCTGCGGTTCTAAAACCCTTCTTGCATATCCCAGCAACTAACAGAGGAGTAGTCCATTAGGAATTCAAGGAGCCTTTCTACTGTGCAATAATTTCTGTATTTATTGGATTATTTGTAATGATACATGGCATGTGCAGGTACATTATTGATGGGTTTCTAATGCATTCAGTTCCTGAAATTATATTTCTACACCCCATCTTATGATATGACAAATACTGAGATTTTGGCATTCAGCCAGCTTTGTGTTATAAACTAGTTTCCTCAAAGGAAACAAATGGGTAATTTCTAAAAGAAGAGGTCAACTTCTAAAAATCTGAGAAAGTTTCCATGTTATTGTTGCTATCATTGGCCCCACTGTTCATGGGTTATATTCAGTAGATAGACGTAAAGCACTGAATGTCACTTTGACAATAAAATATTCAACAATTTTAAGGGGCAAAAAAAAGCCAGGGATGTTTAAAGGCAGCTGATAGGCAGTTTGACTGCATCTGAATGATTTTCTGTTGACAACCTTTGAAATGAATGAGATGAAATGAAATGAAAGTTCATCAACCATGACGTGTATGAGAATGATACCGTGCAAATGACAACAAAAATGACTATATTTCCTCTACATTATTATGGTTCCCGTAAATAAACAGTGTTGAGGCTACCAGTGTTGCATTTCTGACATATTTTTTTCGAAAGTCTGACATTTTTTAAAGGCCAGATTTTACTTTTAAAGATAAAAATGTTTACATTCACTCAAATTAACATCCATGCCATTTCTTCCAACTTCATCTATCCCTTAATTATTTTTGATTGCTTTCCAAACCTTGTACAAGGTCAAATCCTTTCATATGTTAATGGTATTATAATATGTTTATTGTGCAGTCTTGACTAATTCAACCTGGATTCACTTGTTAAGGGAAGCCATAAGCTTGTTACATATCAACTTGTTATCATAGGCTCATATGGAGGATTTTTTTTAATGCTGCATTCCAATTAAATTTTTAAAGGGATGTGTTCATTCACAAATCAATCTATCATGGAATCAAAAATAAATTAGCAGCTATTTGGACACCAATATAAAACACAGGTGCTCACCTGTAGAAATCATTTGAGTAAACGCACAAACACACACAGGCCATTAAGCTGTAGCAGCATTATATGCACCATCCTGTGCGTTGTTGAAACCGCAATCACTGAATTGTGTTGGGGCTCTCTGGAAGCCCTGGGTGACTGCCTGTCCTCTAAAGGATCCTAGGATTAAATGATTTCCTCATTACGACCTCTGTTCCTACACACTGAATCGCCTCCACCTGTCTCCTTTCATACATCGTCAGCTCAAATTTACACCACAGTCCTCGCCTCCACCCCGCATACACCACTGTTCTCTCTCTGCGTATTCACTATTTACAACATCCTGCCGTTCATATTCATGGCTTTTTACAGTTTACATTTTATTTTTGACTTGAATAGAAAGTTGAATTTAAACTACGGCTGCACATGTTGCCCGCTCGAAATCAGCAGGGTACATCATAAAGAAATGTACAGCACAATGATGAGAACCATTTTTTAAACAAGGATGTGTAGTTTATCACCTACTTGTCAAATACTTAGCAAACCTCTCTTTGCGTAAATGACAGGAAGTGGCCATAACTTGAAAGAAAATCAGGAGGAAATGTGTTGTAGTCAAGAAAGCATGTCGAATTTAAGTGCTACCGATGGCTTTCGGAGACAGACATAACCAGACAACACGGACGTGCCTCAAATTAATATTCAGCCTTTATCTTCTGATGTAGTTCAAACTCCTGCTATACAGCGGACAAAAACAATCCATGAACAAATTATCATAACCAGTGTCATTTAAATTCATTAGGAGGAATCAAATCAAATAAAGTCGTAAAGGATGACTGTTCGTTTATTTGGGAAATGTAAAATGTGCTTCAATTTTAAGGGAAAGTCCTAACGCACAGATTTGTTTGAGAAATTACTAAGCCATTTCTTTACTGATTTATTTAGATGGACTAGAGAAGTATTGACAGTGGAGGTCAAACAAATAATTGGAATGAAAAAAAAATAACTATGACACTGTCTTTACATGATGTTTACAGTGTTGAAGTATAAGGATACTGAGCTCTTCTGTATATGTGTTTTAAATGAGACAAATGTTTTGTCCTCTGTTTTTCTACAATATTGGATATCATAGCAGGGTTTTCTCCTTTTTCCCTTTGTTTCTTTCCCTCCTCTCCTTTTTTTTGGTGCAGGTATTTCCGTAAATTTCTATGGATATATGCGCGTGTATGTTTTGTTCATTGTTAAATTCTCAGTGTATTTGTAATTTCAGTGGCATTTTATGAAATGATGCAAAAAATCTTTATATTTTGCAGTCCATTATGAAATTGTGAGTCTATTCAAATGTTTTGTCACTATATCTGTTCATAATTTTGGTAATTCCATCCACAGGAGGATGTAAAAAAAATAAAATAAAAATGAAAACAAACAAGAAAATAATCTTTTGTGAATTATTTTTTGGTGTAATTACATTCAGGTCAATCTTTTGTTTGTGTTATATGGTTGCACTTAGAATAAAAGTCATACAAGTCATGTTAGTACTACATCATACATTACCATTAGATAGTCTTTTGCAATCAGCAAACACTTTTTTTATTAAGTCTAAATGCACATCTCCTTTTCCATTATAATCCACTTAAACTTGCAAGTAAAGCCCAGCAGGGCTGATTTGCAATTGACCTTTGACCCAAGCACTTCACTAATTTGTAAAACCTCCGTCTTCACTGCACCTGCCCTTCCTCCTCTTAGTTTAAATGTGGAGCACATGAAATCTTGTCTGACCTCTTTTGACCTCTCCCATCTTGCCTCATCCCGTCTTGTCTTTTGTTAGGCAGGTGGGTCTTTTGTAGCTCCAACAATGTTTCATGTTGGGGAGGGGAAGCACTTAAAAAACCTCTTCATACAGCATTTACACATGGCCAGTCACAGCATAGACGTTTTCTTGAATGAGCCACTCACGTGGTGACCCGCAGGCTAAAAGCAGTCTGACCTAGAGATACTGTAAACAAACAATTGCCCCGTATTTCATTCATCCTGTGTTGTTTTGTTCGTCCTCCATGTTTAAGAAACATGTAGTGAATGTCCCTTTAAAGAAGGAGGGGTGAATATGGTTACAATGGAGCCGGACATCTGGGAGACATCTTCTGCCCGCAAACGTCCCAGTCCCAGCACGTCCCCCGGTGGCTTAAGAAGTCAGATTCCCAGAGCCTCATTCATGGCACCAGTTTCCCCTCGAGGTCTCACTTTTTTCACACTCTAATTATGACCAGCCACACCAATGAGCTGCCAAGTATCTCTAACCACGTCCCCACATGAGCTGGTGTCGTAGTTCAGATATGGTGCGCCATTTAAGGTCCCTTTTGGGCGTCCGTAATGGCAGGTCCCACTGGGCCTGTCCTCTCTCTGCTATGGGAAGAGACATATCTCTCTATGTTGGTGAAGTAGCCCCTTATTTGTCAGGCCAAAACGACTAGGATCCAAATAAGGTCACACACAGAGAAGAGTGGCAGGCAAATGAGGGGTCTGAATGAAGCGCGGTCGCAAACAAATGGGGTGTCAGCAGGGGTTGCGGCTCGCGCCTTGACCATGCCTCGCGACCGCAGAGTCCTAGGTTTTCACCGGATGACAGGGAGTCTTCCCAGCAGTCCCCTGCTCTATATATCCAGTTACTAATCTCCATTCCCCTGACCACTGCCCAATCAAACTGCGTCCTGTGAGCAAGAATGAGCCCATGAGGCAGACAAGACGGCAACCAGGGAAAATCTGCTCCAACTGGCTTGCCGTGAGAATGAGAGGGTACAGATAGGATTTTTTATAAAACAGAGATGCAGGGATGTGTGGTTACACTGTGGCTATTCAGCAGCTGTGGGTTCTGAAGATCTGTCCGCAGCAGAGATATGATCTAAAGGAACAAAGAGTTTGCGGCCTTAAAGACCATATATACATACTTCCTGTCCTAGTTTAAGATGCCGCCTGTGCCACTGTCATATGATGATGAAAACTAAATTGATATCTTGTTATTTATATGACTCAGGCCTGTGTGGAATCTACACCAGCAAATTTACACAGAGCAAATTTACATCAGCAAATTTTGCCTGTCGCAAAGTTGTACATACTCCCCTCCCTTGTGTGTTTATGTAATAAATATTTTGGCTAGCACGCAGAATCATTTGCAGCTACCAATAAAAGTGTACGCTCTTAAACATAATTCTTTTTTGGCATCTATGTAGAACCTTCAACATCCATGCACTTTGCACAAAAAGATTCTTCAGATTGTTAAAATGTTAACCAAGGCTTATAGGAAATGTCACTCGGAATACATTTCTGAAAAAAAAAACATGTATGTGTACATGCATAGATTTTTACTGCAGTTTCCAGTTGAAATAAACACTAGATGCAGAAAAACAGCAACAACTGTTTTCCTTTTTTTACACAAATTGTGCATGGACAAATTATTGATAAATAAAGACTTATTTTTGTGTGGTTCCTATCATAATGTCATGATCTCAAAAGACTTTTACCATGATTCGCAAACAGAATCACAGAAACAGCTTCATATGTACAGCTATACTGTAGTAAACTTGCTCTTTAGCTCACCTGGTACAGCATTGTACGGAGCTCCACACATGACATGCAGGAGAAAAAAAGTAATGTGCACTATTTACTAATTCATTCCCTCGTTTTAAGTAAATCGTGCCCACGAAATAGTAATTTGTTGTACTTCCAATTCTCATTAACATGTTGCTGCTGTTATGTGGACAGGAAGTAGAACAATTTTTTTATTTTGTGGGCACGATTTACTTAAAATGAGGGAATGAATTAGTAAATTGTGCAAACAATTTACCTTTTTTTTTTCCTGTATGTTATGTGCGGAGCTCCGTAGCATTGCACTTGCAATGCGCAGTGCTCAAGTACGAGTCAAGAGCGAAAAGTGTTGTAGAGTCAAAACACGTTTGCTTTTGTTAACACATCTGGTCAGGTTTACAGTAGGAATTAGTGTAGTGGTTATATCGTTTTGATACAGCTTTAACTTTTCAAATTTGAACTTTTCAAATTTGAACTGAACACGATATTTAGCGGCAGTCACTGGACAATTTATTTCAAAAGTGCTGTGAAACAAACTACAAAAATGCAATAAATTTAGCAAAATGTACCTACAGACACGATTTTTGTCATGACACTGAGCCGTTGAATAAATCTGCATTAGGAATTGAGAAAACCATGACATTGCTTATAGCGCCTCTTGTGGACATGCACCTGAAAAGTGCAGTGAAATTTACCCAGAGGAATGTATTTTAGGTTGTGCAATGTGCAGACATGTAAGCAGAGTCACATATTTCCAATGAGTCTGGGTTTCAAAATATTCTTCATACTAAGTACTGTTGACTGAAAGTTTTTTTGGGGAAGCCTAAATGGCTCTTCTGCAAAAATCCCCTTTTTGAATATTTATTTTTTTTATAAGTGTAGCCCTTTTAGCTCCCTTCGCCAAATCTGACCGTATTTACAAACATTCTGCATTCTGAATTTTGACCTCAGTTAGTGCAGAGAATTTGAAAAAGGGTGCAGATATAACACAAATGCAGTGTGGGCAAAGGTACTTTGAAAATGAAGCATGGTAGCTACAAGCTACTAATTTGAAGTAGTTCAACTACTGACCTTTTTCTACTCAACTACTCAACACTTTTGATAAAGTAGCTTCACTTCAAATTGCTATTTCAACACTAAAGCTATTTGGAAAAGGGAGTAAGAATATACTGCAGACAGAACAGTGACGCAGCATGTTTTCGTGCTAAACTGCTAAACGTAACTTGTCACTGGAAAAGCTGAAGAAGAATATACTTAAGTTAGTGTTGCTACTAGTTAGCCATTCCCCAACAGTAACTAAATGTAGTTTTTTAAAATGGTAAACAACCGTTGTTTTGTTTAGTTGCTAAGCTTGCGAGATGTACGTCACCCAAGAAAAGGGGGTGAGGGTGTGAAACTATGTTGTTTCAGTCACCATTGTATTCAATGGCATGCTGACACCCATTCTGCACAGTCCGATATTAATTTTCCCCTGCAGAACAATTCTATTTGTATAAATGAAATATGAGCTCAGGTCATGCTGATACAAGCTCTGGAGATACTTGATGACACATTGGAATGGGGGAAACAGTGAAGCGTAGCCTGTATATAATGAAAAACCACACCTACGGTCTGAATAATTGCCACCACTCTCTCCAAGTTGCAGTCATTGGGATTCTTGTAGTCAGACCTCCCTGGAGCATCCAAACAGAGGTGAATTACTGAACTATTTAGACTGCCTCTTCTCTACCTCGGGGGGGTCAGTGTAATTGTTGACACTGGAGTCCGCGCTTGTCCCGGCGAAATATGAAATCTTCTCATTTGATTTGGACTGTAATTATGTCGTAAAAGCAAACTGGCTGTGAAACTGCAGCCCCGCCAGTTGAATTTGCTTTCATCAAGTGCAGACTGGCTTAATTACAGAGTACAAGATCAGCCATCTTTCAGTGTGCAAGCCTCGTCTGTTGTTTTATTTTCAGAGCCGTATCGTTCCTCTGTTTGAAGCTAATCACTAGGTGATTGTGCTGTTCACAGCGGCTCGAGAAGAATTTTGACACGGAGAGCAAAGACGATCTCTTGAGCAACTTTCAAGGTTGGATTAACTTCTAGCCTTCTTCATGTTTTAATGGTCAGGTCATAGTGCATTTTAATAGAAGGAAGATATACCGCAAGTAAAATGGGTCAGATATGCCATAAATCAATGTCAAAGTTGCATGTGTATAAGTGTCATTTTTTTCAAGGTTAAAATATGCAGAGACAAGTAAAAAATAAGACATTTGTAGGTTGAGCCCCCCTAAAAATGCAAATACTGTGGCATTAGAACTTGTTTGTTTGAGCATCCCATTCAGCTTAACACAACAACATAAGTTTAACAAATGGTGTTAAACTTAGTGGTTGGACTGTTTATCAAATAGAGGAACCAGAGGAAAAGTGTTTGAATATAATCATTATATTTGTCCACTTGTTGTTGCATATATTATTGTAATTACAGGTTTAAAACAGCATTGGTTTTCTTAAGATGTAAAATTGCATTAACAATATAAAATAGCATTAATAAATTTTGCAAAATGTAATTAAACTACTTCATGAAGATCTTGATACTCTTAAACCAATGTTGTAAGTTTGCTTCTAAATTGCATATAATGCATTTTAAACATGAATGTATGGAAATAATTACATAAAGCAGAAAACAAGGGAGACTAAATCAAATGTTTATTTTTCTAAATTAAATGTAAATTAAAAAAAATAAAATAAAATGTACAAATAATTAATATTTATAGAATCTACATGTTATATTTATATTATATTTTTATATTATTTATTATTTTTTATATACCTCTATATCTTACATTTGTATCTATCTATACCTTATCTATATCTCCCTAGATTTATGAATTACACAAACACACACACAAACACACACACACACACAAACACACGCACGCACAAACGCACACACGCACACACACACACACACACACACACACACAAACACACACACACACACACACACACATACATATTTACATACAGAAAAATGAACTGCAAAATCGGCCAAAATCTGAACTTGTGAAACACAATATATCATTTGCATTATAAAATTTAGATTGACAGGACTGGTTCTAGGCAGAGATCTTCCGTTCTTGTGTGAATAAATATGTGCGCTTCTTTTACAAGCACATAATTAGCTCCTCATATTCAAGTGACTTTTATATCTGTCTGTTTTATGGCAAGACATCTTGAGAAGTGTCTGCTCAGCACTGAGCTTGTTACATGGTAAGTGAAGACAGATACTTTCACTCAAATGCTCCAGCAGGATCCCATAGGCTTCAGGTTGTGCTGTGTTTCTGTTCACATTTAAACCCTCTAAACTGTCAAATAAATCGATTAAGCCTCTTTGTCTTTGGTTAACGCCATCCATAAAATTCAAAGCTGCCAAACTCTCTGTAGTTTTTCCACATCTTGCAAAATTAAGTCTATATAGCCACCACCTTGATACTACTGTGAGCCACCTTAAGTGAAATGCAGCACACAAATCACTGCAGTCAAGAGCCAACCGACCATTTTCCAAAACAGGAAGAGAGAAGCTTGAAGACCTCATGTGGGGTAAATTCACGTGAGCAGATCACTGAGTTAGAACGGACGGAGTAAATCAGGCTACGGTGGAGAATCTGGGCTGTCTGGAGTTTGACCTCTTGTGTCTCAAGTGCATGCTGAGGAATCAATGGGAGGGTCTGGAGGGCCCAGAGGTCATTGTGAGCGTGTCTGTAGGATGTGTTCCCATTGTGCATGCTGACGGAAGTTCTTTATAACGCAGTCACCTGTGTTTGGGCAGGTGGCTGGAGAAGAGCTCACATCTTCCCGCATGAGGGTCCTCTTTGTCCCTCGGCTTAAAGGACTCTGCCTCATTAAAGAGCTTTTAAGAGGTTAAGAAAAATAGACTTTTCTGTGGTGCGAGAGAGAGGCGCTAGAGGGTGAAGTTGAGAGGTGAGAGAGGAAAAGCTTTAGATTCAATAACGGGGGCTGTTTCCACAACTAGTGTCTAGTTTCAAACAACATAAGTCATAAGAGTCCATAACAGTGCACTATTAAAAATGTTTACAGGAAAATAACAAAAACAAAACTGTACAAATACTAAAACTGTCAATTGGTTAGTTGTACATTACCATACCATGTACAATGGAAAAACTATAAATGCTTTAATGTTGGTAAATTTACAGTGAAATACTGTCAAATGTATATGTTTTTTGTAAATAAAAACTATGATTTACCATATCCCAGAAGTCCCTGTGTGACACATCACATACTGTATAATTAATATGGATAAATTATATAAAAAGCTCTTCTAATTTTTGTTATCAGTAATGTAAATTAGAATGTTTTATGTTACATTTTATTTGTGTTACATGTTATTTAATTAATGTTTATTGCAATTTAGTGTCGTGTTACTATTATGGTTTTGTTGTTGTATGATATGAGACCTTATGTGTGTGTGTGTGTGTGTGTGTGTGTGTGTGTGTGTGAAAAGCAGTAAAGTACTATTTCACCTCCAATGTTCTTTTCTTTTTTTCTTTTCTTTGATTTTGACTTTATATTTGCCATTGAAGAGTCAAACAGGAGAGGAGAGTTTGCTGTAATTTATATTTATGCATGTATGTATTTATTTTGTTATTTTAATTGCTATAGTCAGTTGAAAGTGTCGGGTTGTGACTACAGATTAGCATTAACACTGTTTAATTTTACTAAGATGATGTGAAATGAACATGCAACAACAGTTTATATGAATGTGATGCATGAAAAATGATGTATTTTTTATAATTATGTATCCCTTAGCCGTCTATGTTGCTGTTTAACATAACATAATTTTAATTGTCAACTGCAGTAACACACAGAAGTGGCCCATTTGTGATACTGGCATCCTTTTATTTAAAACTGGTTTCTGATGGTGAAGCAGGAAGGAGAATGACTTTTATAATGACATTGTCTGATTTTGTGCATACATATAGTAATACATACATAATTTAGAGTAAATGCTAGTTAATATAAAGTAACGGTGGTTGCTTTTGAATGAAGGAGTAAGAGGCTAACTGCCCAAGCTATCCAGTCAAACCTCGACCCATTGATGAAAATGTGTCAAATATGAGCCAAAAAAATGGATTGCTTGTCTCGATGATGTAAATGCTGGCAGAATGCATGGATAGCTGTTTAAGAAAGAGCGAAATGGGATTTCTAGCTAACTAGACGAGCTGGTCAGGATGATTAAATTTGATTACATGATCACGGTAATCCAAGTGTCAATCTGGAAACTGATGAACATGCATGTGTGCTATATTGGCAAGAAAGAGTACCAGATAAACAAATTTCTAGTGTAACGCAAACGTGGCATTACACATGACACAGGGTCATCTGCCGTACTAATAGCGTTCCAGCTTTCATCCGTGTTGCATGGCTCTATTTATAAAATCTTATTAATTAGCCATTATTTGAATGTCTTTGCATCGGGGTAATTTCCTGACACTCGAGGTCTCCTTCCTGTCACTCATTAGGCTTTATTATGTGGCGTCGTGTGTTTTTTTTTTTTTTATGTGAGCCCCTCATCCGCTGCAGCACAGTCGGCTGTGGACCACCAGCTGGAGGCACTTATGTCTCCGCAGTTCAGATGCCTTGTGTCCATGGGAATCTGCATCATTAGCCCAATTCAACAAGATCATTTGCTCAGGTTGTTGGAATAATCCTAAAGAAGCACTCCGAACCTCACATATAGGCCATGTAAACCCCCTTCTCTCTGTTTGGCATGAGATTTGTTTTGCTCTTCACAATTTGGCAGGATCTTCGCCCTCCAGGTAATGTTATGCTGCTGAAGTGTGATCAGTCAGGCAATTTGAAGAACTTTCATTGAGTGCAGAAGATTGGAGGAAGAGACAGGGGATAAACACAAGCACACCCACATGCGACGACAAAGATACTTCCACCAAACACAGCCGCTGAAATTTATACAGGCTCGGCACACATTAGTGAACATCACTTGCAATCTGTTCATTCCGTTTAATTGGATTTTGCACGCCTCTGATCTTGTTTTCTAATTAACGGCAGTGGCTAACCAAGCAGAACCGCAGTGAACAACACCTTTGATCCCGGCCATATGGAGCCCGAAGCATTCCTCGGATAGAGAAATCACAATTTCGATGCAGGGTAAAGGTATTAGGGGCGAAATGGGATGGCGTGGCTTATATCGGCTACCCGGTGGCTTCTTCTATTGATTATTCTCTTTCTCACGATCGGCAGATCACAGATAAATAAAACATGAGCTGGTGAACTGATGCAAATAAGCCCTTGCATGCTTTAGGGAAATGTCAATTGCTTTTCTAATCTGTTTATTTCTCCCCTCGTGGCCCCTCTCTCTCTCTCTCCTCTGTTTTTGATGAAGACCTGCTCAAATGTATTCCTTTTCTTCCTCTGGCATGTCTTGTGAAGTACATCCTGAACTGTTTTTGTTATTGAATGCCATTTGAAAAAGAAAAGATGCCCTTGTACAAGCAATACACTGCACTGTGTGATCAATATACTTTATTTTCTCCTTCGGCATATCGTTTTGAATATGTTTCTGTAAGATTTTACACATTCTAAGAACCAAAACAATGACTTTAAGAAATTACATTGTGTCATATCGTCAGCAAAGTTGACAGTTTTTTTAAAATTAGAGGTATGTTTACATGACAACGATTGTACTAAAAACGCTGAAGTGTTTTTTTGCGTTTTTGAAAAGTTTGGCGTACAGACAACAACGTAGTCAAACCGATCCCTGTTCACAAGGATCAATGAAAACAACTTAAACGCTGCATTGGCCAGTAGTTGGTGACGCACATGTGCACATTCCTATAGACTGAACACATACTTTGCATGTGCATGGTGTCACCGTTTTCACAAATTCACGTTTTTGTAGTTTACATGGAGACAATAATGGAATCGTTTTCAAGCAATTTTCAAAGCAACTTCCAAATGATTTGCGAAAAATTTGTCTTGTCAGTCACAATTGTTTTAGATCACCCATACACGTATAAATTTTGTCAGTCAAATCGAGATACATATTCTGTTGGTAATTTGCTTTAAACTTAAAAAAAAATGCCTGAGGACGGCATTGCACCTCATAAGTGCAATGCCGTATCAGGTGAGCTACCGAGCAAACCTACTGTATTAGAAACCCCATATGAAGCTGTATATGTGATGCTAATGCTCAAAAGTAAAGCATGTTAAAATTGCAACCTAGGCTCATTGGAAATACGTGCCTCTACATACATTTCTGCAAAACTGAAAAAACGTACCTATATGTACGATACACTGCAGTTTCCAGTTGAAATGAACACTAGAGGCAATAAAACTCTGACAACTTTTATTACTTTTCACACAAAGTATGATTTACAGGTACATAGTTTTGATTAATAAAGGCTAATTTTCACACAATTACTTGCAGAATGCTATGTTATGACTTCAAAACAATTTTAACATCCTGCACTATTTAAAAACTGATACCTTTGAAAGTTGTCATCACATATACAGCTTCACATTTTCCCATTGAATCCTATGGGAAAAACAAAAAAACAAAAACAAGAAAAATAAAATAAAATAACACCCCTACTCACTCCCACAAAAGCAGGATAGTAGTGATCTCACACAGCTCTGACAGTGTGTGCACACATTTATGTGTAGCCATTCATCCACATTTGAACAGAGTGGACAGTAAAATGGCTGTAAATACAGAGTGATAAGGAAGAGGGAAAAAATCAAACCTGCTTTAAAACCCAGCAACACAACTGTAGCTGTATAACTTTACAACAGCAACACTGCTTTAACAAAACAGCAAGAGTTATCTGACATCAAAACAAAAATTTTAAAAATGCTGTCTAATCGCTCTCGCAGTACTTTGCTGTCACACACAGAACGGTCTGTGCAGTGCTGCTTCAAGTCCAACACCTATTGTGTTTTATTAGGAGATGCAACACAGTTCTTCTGTGGCTTTATAGGTAATATTTTCATGTACACAACTTAGCAAAATCAGACAATATTGTGTCTAATACCACAATATTAACTTATTATTGAATTGTCGTAAATAAATATCACATTTGCAACTGGTCAGTGTACAAAAAACGCTGGGAAATCACTTCTTGTAGCCCTACAAGAGTGATTACTGATAAACTGTCTGAAAAAAGGAAGTCACATTTTAGAGAAGAAAAAAAATCACCCACTGACTTTCAGAGAGTACTTTGAAAAGTACAATATTTGTCTTTCAAATGTAGTGAAGTTAATAAGTTTCCAGAAAAAGTAATACTCAAGTAAAGTACAGATACTCAGAAAGTGTACTTAAGTATAATACTCAAGTAAATGTACTTAGTTACTGTCCACCTCTGCTCTAGTGTTCATTTCAACTGGAAACTGCAACTATTTGTTCATATAGGTACGTTTTTTGAATTTTGCTGAAATGCAGGTAGAGGCACATATTTCCAGTGAGCCTGAGTAGAAATTGGAGGCCAGAGATAAGCCTCTTTTCAACGATTTAGAAATTAAACAAATTATTTACTATGAAGAATAGAATCATTGAATCATCTTTGCACTGTTACACATATGGCTATGAAGGACACAAAGGTACCCGTTTTGTAGAACGACCCCTTTAGTAATTGGCCAATATCTGGGACATTCATTCATATAGAAAAGTGTTTCTGTATTAATTTATTTTTTTTATTCTATTTGAGTCAAGCACGGTGAATGGCCTTGCTGAACAGTGAACTATAAACTACATCTGCACTGCTTCACCCGCACTGCTCTGTCTAGGGTTCCACTTGAGGAACTGCTATTGAAATGATGTATTTGCCCTTCAGAATGCAATTATTCAACTTAATGTGTAGTATCTTTAAGAGCGCTGCTCTTTGGCTAATATCCTTATGTGCTTTACCCCACAGTCCTGGTTTAATGGCAACAGACTCTATTGTGCTGCTACTAATGACTAAAAACTATTAGAGCTGAAGTGAATATAAGATAACAGTATTCATCAAGGTCCAAGTCTAATTCTTGACATCAAGCTTTAAATGTGTTTTCTGAATGCACAAGTATGGCTGTCAGTGATTGCATGTGGAGATCTGTGCATGACTAAAGGTTTGAAATAATAAAGAAATTGATCAATGACATCAAAATTGCTGACGAAATAGAATATCTACCTGTTTCTATTCTAAGAGATCAAGGCAGTTTATTTTAATTTGTCCTTGTTACACATTACATGTATTGACTGTGGTAATAACTGTAAATTATGTGCAATTACAAGCAACTAACACTAACCCAAACCTTATCTATAGTAAGTAAATGCTATTAATTACTACTACTCAGTACTTATTATTTATGCAATTACGAGGATGCATTAAAATAAAGTAAATAATACAATAATACAGTAAGTAAATAAAATAAATAAATGATAATAAATCAATAGAAAAAAATGAAGGAATACTTATATTCAGGTGGTTAATGTACATTTACCTTATTGAATATATGTCACTGCACTGAATATTATGCATTAAATATTATACCTGTTATTAGATTAAATTGCATTTTAAAATACTCTTTTATTTTTTATTGATTACATGATTACATATTATCCACTCAATAGCAATACATTATTCTTAATTTACTGATTCTCCTCAATTCCTCTTTTTCATCTTTTAAAATTTCCTTTCTAAAATAGCTTACCGCTTTTATGCAGTCAGAAAGTCTTCCAGTTTTGTGGACATTCACACAAAGACCAGTCATAGTCAGGTGGCCATGCATACAGCATTTGACCACTGGATTTACAAAAATCATTTCAGTTTTAAGAAGTGTTTTCTTATATTAGCATTTCAACATTACATTAACTACTGATGAACATGTTCATTTTTATTTGAATTATCACTCAAATTTAATCATGTATTACTTTGTCTTTGGAAGGCTTTTGTCTTTCAAACATAATAAAATGCACAAATTCAATTTCTTATTTACTTGTAATGCAGGGATTCAGAAACTTTTTTTTCACCTAACAAATTTACCTGAAGTACTCCTGAGATTTAAAAATAAATATTTGAATAATTAGGTATTACATTTGCATGTTCACTGTTCTCTGACATTGGTTAATGGACACATGGCATGCCGCTAACCAAATAAAATATTTACATTTTTTAATAATTGTTTTATTTTGATTGATGTTATTTTAAAATGATTTAGGGCCTATTTTATTTTGACATTTTTATGATTTCAGCAATTATTTGCTTTTCATTAAACTCACAAACCCCCTGCAATTCCTTCATGAACCTCAGGCTGGAAAACCTTGATATTTTAATGTAATGTTTAGTGCACTTCATGTTCTCAATAACAATAAATGTAATATATTTTCTTTTTCTTTGCATTTTTATATTGATATGATACAAGATTATCCTATTTATATCAATGTGATAAACGAGTTGGGTCAAAAGTAATCTAAAAGTATTATGATTATATTACCTAAATTGTGTAATGTAATGGATGCTTACCCATGCTGCATCTGCTTCTTTTAAAATCATATAATATATATATATATATATATATATATATATATTAAAAAGAAGCAGATGCGGCATGAGTACATTTATAGTCATAAAAAGGCCATTTTAATGTCATAATTGTTGTAGCTGAAATGTTAAAAAATATTATTTTAAAGACCAAATGCATAGTTTTGAAGGAAATTTACTGTTCATCAAGGTCCATCAAGGAAGTACCCCTAAAATGAATGCGCACACACACACACACACACACACACACACATCCAGACTAGTGGTTGCTATCAGTGGTGCATCTATCACCCAAGTGTGAACTCCTCTGGGCATGGGTTTCCTGTCATAGTGAGACAGGTTTTTTTTTTTTTTTAATTATCTGTGAATCATCCTTGCTCTTTGTAGTCCTGGATGAACTGTCTGAGTTGTTTTCTGGAAACTGTACATGGCTGTGTATCCTTTATACGCCACTGTCTGGGGATTGGAGGGGCTCCATAACTGCTTTGTTCTTGTTCAAATGTAATTTAGTTGTTTTGTATTTATTAATTTATGAATTCATTAATTTATTCTACTTCCACTGGTAATTAAAATCTTCCACCCCAAACTGACACCACTGAGTCAGTGTATCAGGCTCAAGGAGTTCTGTAATACCTATAGAAATCTTACCTCTTCATCTCATTGGCACGGGACCCCCAGAAAAAAATGCACTCTGCTTGTGGCACCAAATTAAAATCTATGTTTATTTCACGTTTTTCAGAGCCCTCTCTTGTCTTCATTTCAGAATTTCAGGAACTTCATGTCAACCTCAAACGTTTAAACCTCTTTAGGTCTTTGATCATTTACCTGACTGTCTGAGGCCTTACAGTCAGATCAGCTGAATAAAGAGAACTCCAGAAAGCCTGAAAGGACACAGTAACCTAGCCTGTGTTAATGCCCAGTGGCAGAGACAATCAGTTCAACTGTTGTTAAAATGTCCCAGCAATGTCAATCAGTATGACTCCCTACGGCAAAACAGCAGTTTAAAGTCAAAGAGATGCACCTTTCTACCGGTGCATTAATTTCCAGACATGTCACTCAAGTTAGTGAAAACAACAAAGGTATGTAAAGGATCACGACATGCTGAAGACGACTAATCCATAATCAGAAACATAATGACGCTGTGTATGATTCATCTCTTGTTTTATTTTCTGTTCTATGATACATTCTCCTGCAGATTTGCATGAGTGGGTGTGTTTATATCAGAGAAAGACAGAGAAATAGAGAATGAATTAACTTTAAACTATTCCAAAGAAATTTATCATAATGGAGTTTGTGACATATATAGAGCAAACAGCTTTGCCAACTTTTTGTGAAAACACTGAAGCGAAGGTTAACAAATGTATGTATACACACACACACACATACATATATATATATATATATATATATATATATATATGTATATATGGGGTTTGAGGTTGGAAAGTTCTTGTGCTCATTAAGGCTGTGTTTATTTATGTATGATTTTGTAGTATTATTTTGAAATAGCTTTTTCTCCTATTTTAATATATTATAAATTGTAATTTATTCCTGTGATGGCAAAGCTGAATACCAAAATAGTACTTATTAAATCAGCTTAAAGAAACACCTTTTATGTGAAAAAATGGGCTTTAAAAGCACTATGTTGTGCATGTGTTTTGCATGGTTTTAAAAGAAAATCAGCCTACATAAGGTGACTTTTGTCCAATAGGACCTGCAATCTAAAATGTATTTGACACATCTGCTGATCAGTATATACAGTATGTGGCTGTTAAATGGTCATGGGAAAGTTTTTGATGACCAGCGATGCAATGATGCATCTGGGTAACAAGACAAATGTGGCCACACAGGTTTGGGCTGAACTAGAGTAACAGTCACCACACCTTCTGTAAGCTGATTTTTGATCAAAATAAACCTTTCTGGTTTGACTCACTAATAGAATAAAGTATATAGATTGGGAAAGAATATATCACTCCCTTATTTAGCAGCTGATTTAACTGATGTTTTCACCATCTCTGAGATAAAAGATACTTTCTTTGTTATTTCCAATTAATACTCCACCCATGTTTCTTTGCATGCGTAAACTGACCACAACACCCAAAACCACAAGGCAAGAATTAACTTCAATTAATCACAGCGGCCAACATCAGTCAAATACCAGAAGAGTGACATGTCAAATGATAATCAGGTCCATGGGAAGCCGCTTCAGGTATACTGTATTATTGTGTCAGAGCCTTGACATTAAGAACGTAGGAATGTTCACAGAGCGTACTTGATTTACAGTGTTTGTTGACCTGCCAACTGCCTGCTATGCATGTTGGGACGGATTATTTGGGTTAAGACTAGAAGAGATACGTATGGCGCTACTGGGCTTGTGCACATCAATACAGCGTAATTTTTGTCACACTGTACAACAATAATTACTATTTTTTGATTATTGTAAGGGGTAGGTTTAGGGTTGGGGTAGGTGTAGATGTTAATAAAACACAATCTAATAGGTAGAAAATTAATTTTATTGTTTGTTTCTGGTCGGAGCTGTATCCCTTCTAGCCACCACCGATTGTTTGGAAGGACTCGAGACTCCAAAAACCACTGAGCTACGTTGCTGTCTAATATCTATAGCTAACCAAAATGGAACCTTGTAAGTGACCCATTTGGGAAAGGGAAAGGGAAAGGGAAGTGGTGTGTGGCCAAGTATGGTGATCCATACTCGGAATTTGTCCTCTGCATTTAACCCATTCAAGTGCATGCACACAGTAGTGAACATACACCCGGAGCAGTGGGCAGCCAATGCTGCGGCGCCCGGGGAGTAGTTGGGGGTTTGGTGCCTTGCTCAAGGGTCTCACCTCAGTCGTGGTATTGAGGGTGGAGAGAGTGCTGGTTATTCACTCCCCCCACCTACAATCCCTGCTGGACCTGAGACTCGAACCCACAACCTTCGGGTTACAAGTCCAACTCTTGGACATTCTACTAGACATTTTACTAACTATAAGTAACTTTGTAACTACGTCAACTAACTCATTAATTTGTAACTACATGTCAACTAGCTCTCATTAGAGCAAGGGTTCTCAAGTGCAGAGGCCAAGGGGGTCACATTTAAACTAAAAAATTAGATAGAAACGCTTTAACTGATTACAACATGAAGACAGTAAACAGATGATGTGACAATACAATCTGTGTTCTTCAAGCCATCATTGGTATTTTGCTTGCTTTGACCTATTAACAATTTGAATACAAGTTTGTTTTTCACGCTACTAAGAAGACCTTCTTAAGGTGGCCGAGAGAGCTCAATGCGCTGCAAATGAAAAAACACCAACAAATTAAGAAAACATCTTCATCTGTTTGACAACACATGTGCTGGAAACACTCACAACACAAATTAAGAAACGCACTGCAAATACTTACAACACAAACAAATACAGAAATACACTGCAAATACTCACAACACCAATAAAGAAACACGGTGCAAATCTTCTTAACAAAAACAAATACAAAAATGCGCTGCAAATACTCGCAACACAAACAAATACAGAAACACACTGCAAATACTCAGAATCAGAATCAGAATGAGCTTTATTGGCCAAGTATGTTTACACATATGAGGAATTTGTTATAGTGACAGAAGCTCCACAGTGAAACAGAGAGATAGCAACAGGACAGGACACAGATAATAAAAGAATAATATACAAACATCCAAATAGGCAATGTACAAAACAGCAAAAACACAATATATAATATAGAC
>JAFVLL020035859.1:0-18497 GCA_021397915.2 Tor tambroides | reverse complement strand
GTGTGTGTGTGTGTGTGTGTGTGTGTGTGTGTGTGTGTGTGTGTCAGTAGGTGAGCGCTAGGGAAGAGGAGAGGCGTGAGAGAGAGATAGAGGGGAAGAAAGGGATGAGAGGATGTGGGATTACATGAAAGAACGGAGTGGTCATAAATTTAGCTCAGACAGACGAATAAAACTCTCGCTATCCTCCCAGTCCCTTTGGATTTTCCTTAAGGGGTAAGAGTGCACACACACACACACACACACACACACACACACACACTCACACACACACAGTGTAGTCAGTAAAGGTCTTTTGTACTCTCTGCAAAAACACGTGACACCAGTCGTACCGCAGAGAAATAAATAGTATTAAATAAATATAACAGACATATACACACATACAGAAATCACTGTACAGACTGTACACAAACACTCCTATCCATACACCCTCTCATCTGCATTATAACTCATGGTCATGTGTGTAGAAAAAAAGGAACTGTGGTGGTACCATGGTAAAAGAATGGTAATAATGTAGTACTTTGATATATTAACAGACTGTATGAATATCATATTAATACACACTATGTCAAAAACCATACCATTTTACTGATTGATTGCCATGAAACTATTCAAAAACACAATAATACCATGGTACTTTGATATATACCATGGTACATTTCCAAAAACATTGTATTATGGTACTTTTTTTTTTTGTATCACACATTCTTGGAGGTACACTGAAGTTTCAAATAAATACCTCGGTGTATTATTACATACTGTGGTATTTACGTGACACCCCAATAAATCTTCAAGAACGCTTTCCTTTCATGTAAAAGCATGGGAATATGGTACTGAATGGTTACCATTTTCACATACCATGGTATTTGCATGCTACTCCAAACTACTTTACTACAATTACCATGGTACCATACCCAAAAACATGACCCTTTGATACCATGGTACTAAATTATCACATAGTACTCAATGTTTCTACAAAAATACCATGGTATTACCATTGTACATTTAAAACAACAACAACAACATAGTATTACCATGGTGCCATCCCCAAATCAGAGTAATACCATAGTACTTTGAAATATACCATGGCACAAAATTATGAACTTATTCACTTACCATGGTATTTACATAGTACTCATTGTTTCTAAAAAATACCTTGGTATCACCATTGTACATTTAAAAAAAAAAAAACAACAACATCAACATCAACAAAAAATAGTATTACCTTGGTTCAATGCTCAAAAACATAGTAATGCCATAGTACTTTGCAATATACCATGGTACTAAATTATGACCTTATTCACATACCATGGTATTTACGCAGTACTCAATGTTTCTAAAAAAATACCATGGTATTACTATTTTACATAAAAAACAAAACAAACAGTATTACCATGGTTCAATGCTCAAAAACATAGTAATGCAATAGTACTTTGAAATATACCATGGTATTATTAAGTTATTACCATATTCACATACCATGGTATTTATAGTACCCAATGTTTGTACAAAGATACCATGGTATTACTATTTTACATTTAAAAAAAAAACTGTATTACCATGGTTCAATCTTCAATGCTCAAAATCATAGTAATACCATAGTACTTTGAAATATACCATGGTACTAAATTATGACCTTATTCACATACCATGGCATTTACGCAGTATTCAGTGTTTCTAAAAAAATGCCATGACATTACCATTGTACATTTCCAGAAAACATAATATCACCATGGTACCATGCCTAAAAATATTATGAAGTTTTTGTATAAAATACTTTCATATGTTTCCTTTTCTGTTCGCACACACACCATCTGAACATCAGATTTGTGCGTGTGTTTCCAAATGTGTAGGAGTGTATTTGTGTGTCTGGAAAAAGACGAGTCAGTGTCAGTGAGGCAGCAAAAAACTCTCCATTGTTTCCTGATTATGCCACATTTCCTCCACTTTTGCCCGTTGACCCTTTCACTACTGCATGACGCCGAACATGATTCACTTTCCTTCTGCTGAATCACGTCTGGCTCTCTCAAAGAGCGCTCTCTTCCCTTTGTCCGTGACGTACTGGCGGCTCTTTTCTGTTTGGTGATTTAGTGCAAAGCGTGACCATCTGAGATCCTCAGATCTCCATCCACAGAGCGTGAATCAGTCTGTTTCCGCTCTCTGCCCAAACCTAGCGAGCTGATCTCCCCACGCAGATTTCACAACAGGTTCAATTCAGTCACGCAAATTAGCCATTGGTCCAACAGAGAACTGCTTGGTTTGAAAGTGTCTTCTGTGTGAGCTGTGCATGGATGTGTTAGTGAAGAATTGTGCTATATATAAGAAACACAACTCATTTTATACACTGCATATGTGATCCTGGAGCACAAAAGCAGTCATAGGTAACACCAACAATACATTGTATGGGTCAAAATTATTCTTTTATGCCAAAAATCATTAGGATATTAAGTAAAGATCATGTTCCATGAAGATATTTTGTAAATTTCCTACTGTAAATATATCAAAACTTCATTTTTGATTAGTAATATGCATTGCTAAGAACTTCATTTGGACAACTTTAAAGGCGATTTTCTCAATATTTTGATTTTTTTGCACCCTCAGATTCCAGATTTTCAAATAGTTGTATCTCAGCCAAATATTGTCCTATGTATGTGTCCGATGTATAAATCTCAATTTTAAAAAATGGACCCATATGATTGGTTTTGTGCTCCAGGGTCACATATACACTTTAAAAGAGATGCACATGTATCTGATTTGCGAAGATGAACATTGCTAAATTAGACCTTATTTATTGCATCATATTTTGTTCATACTTTACTATAGATTAAGAGTGGATCATTTGATTATTTGTTTGCTATTCATGCAACAGTATTTTTTACTGTAATAATTTTCATAAGTAAGCATTGCTATCTTTGTCTATGAATGTTTTAGCATGACTTTGTGAAAGGAATGAAATAGCCTAGCTTTATTCATGGCCAACATCTGCATATTTGCCACATTTCATTCTGTAACCTACTTGTTATACAGATCTCTGTACTAGTGTTATTACACTAGTGTTTTTGATAGCGTTGATACCGTTTCTGACAGATAATAATATCATGATGATCATTGCATTTGTCTTATTGAATGTGATATCCAGTCAGCAATAACTTGGCCGTGCTCTCTATGGGCTGTTTTATGTTATTATTATCACTATCGTCAGTGCCAGCGATGCAGTGTTGCCACGTATTGCTACAGTAGCAAACAAAAACAAGCCCCTTAAAAATAGCATAAACCAAAATAAGTTATAGATAAGGATATCACTAACTCTAAACTGCAACTTCACACTTTTTAACTTCCTAAAGCATCACAATTAGTGAAAAAAACAAGTCTAATGACGCTTATAAAAATGGGATCTGGCAACACGGCAGAGGCTCTGTTCGCACCCCTCACTAAAAACTCTCTCTCAAGCCCCATTCACATGAATTGCTGGCCATCATTTTCACACCACGGACTCACAATCTAGGCAAACCGTCTAAATTGATTTATACATGCAGACACTCACTCATTTTGCCATTTAATAGTGATAATCCAGTGAGATTTTTGTCTGACAACAGCCAGTGCTCCACACAGAGATCTGATCTGACCGTCATCCAGTCTGTCTGGAATGACATGAAGAAACAGAACAAACAGAGATAGACTAAATCCAGAAGAACCGTGGTAACGTCTCCAAGACGCTTCAAAAAAGCTACCTGCAAAGCTACAGTACTGTGAAAAGTTTTAGGCACTTGGGTAAAAATGCTGTAAAATGAGGATGCGGTCAAAAATAATGGCATAAATATATTTTCTTTATCAATTAACTTCTATTAACTAAATGAAATCAACATTTGGTGTGAGCATGCTTTGTGTTTAAAACAGCTTTTGTCCTTGGTGCACTTGAGCAGAGTTTCTCAGGAGCTTTGCAGGTAGCTTTCTTGAAGCGTCTTGGAGACACAGTTCTTCTGGATTTAGTCTGTCTCAGTTTGTTCAGTTTCTTCATGTCATTCCAGACAGACTGGATGATGATCAGATAAGATCTCAAAAATCTCACTGGATTGTTAAAATTAACGCCAAAATGAATGTTTGGAAATGTAAACTGATATTTCCTACTGACACACTACAGCAAAAACAGAAATAACTGACTTAACCCCATTTTTTTAGCTGGTGAAAATACTAGTGTACTAATAATTTTGGCCACCGCTGTATATCGCAATGAACTTTTTTGGTTTGCGAAATTTTGTTAGAAGGCAGCTCGCTAGGTTTCGAAACAAAGCCGTTGTTGGGTCTCAAACACGCAGTCGTTTCTTCAGTCTGGTGAAGTCTTTCGCTGATCTCCAAAGCCAGCTCTGCAGCTCTCTCAGTACCCAAAATCCCTCCACTTTCCTCGAGAAGTCATTCGACGTGGGATGAGACGACAACACGGGGGCCGCCAGCAAAGTGTGAACCTCGCCGTACTGATAAAGCAGTGAGAGAGGAGAGAGTCCGGTGTGAGGGGACCGAACAGCTCGACGATGCTGTAGAGACGCCGACGAAAAGAGTACAGGCTGCTTTCCGAATTTTAAAGCTGTGTAGTTCATGTTGACTTTTAGGATTTTCTCTTCATCCACGCTCAACAGTCTTCTCCGTTTCCCCCATCGCTCCATTCCTTCCTCTTTCTCTCTCTCCTCTTTGGCAGCCCAGCTCTCTCCTTCTTTTCTCCGTCCTCTCCTGCCCCGCTTCAGATCCGCCCGAGTCGTTCCCTCTCTCGCTCCCCGAGGCTCGTAACTCCGTAGAGGAGCTGGGCTGTTCTGAAACTGTGAGGATAGAAGTGGGGCGTATCCTTGAGCGGGCGTGGAGGGCGGGAGGTTGGTGTAGCCCAGGGCGTTCATCAGGCCGGATATGGAGCCCAGCAGGCCGCTGAGGCCGGAGCAGAAGTGCATGAGGGAGCTCTGGAGGTACGGACACAGGGTGGAGCGCGCCAGCTCCCTCACGGCGCACAGGAGAACGCTGTAGGCCCGCTGGTTCTGCGCCAGACGAGCGCCGTTCTCCAGCCCACGCCACAGATCCACCCGCGTCGCCGCGCTGGGCACGGACAGAGAGGAGCTGTTGGGACGAGGAGGAGAGAAGCCGGGATCGCTGAACGGAGGACCCAGATAGGACAGCTGAGGAGAGAATCCAGAGATGAGGAGACAACATATTAGATTGATTCTGTCGCATATAAAATTATATAAAAGACCCCTTCAGAATCTGTTTCAGTGCTTTCTGGAATAACCTCAACAGTGCACATTTTGCATGTCTCCTTAAAGCTGCAGTCCGTAAGTTTTGCCTCTTTGTCGCCATCTCTGTTTGAAACCTGCAATTGCATCTATTTGCAGAATTATTTTCTTAAAGGGCTCATATGATGCGATTTCAAGTTTTCCTTTGTCTTTGGAGTGTTACAAGCTGTTTGTGCATAGATAAGATCCCTGAAGTTGCAAAGACTAAAGTCTCAAAACCAAAGAGATACTCTTTATAAAAGTTAAGACTCTGCCACGCCCCCTAAAACGGCTCATTCAAACATGTCTACGTCATGGAGTGGGAAGATCGTGCAGAACTCTGCCCAAATGAAAGTAAAAAGGCAGAACTATTATTCTGGCTGTAGTATTGTTGCTGCCGCCGGCGCCATGTCCTGGAGACACTGTGTTTCGTTGTGTAAGCGAAAGTACTTTGTTCGGGCTTCCAAAAGAGGACACAACTAGAAATCAGTGGTTAAGTTGTATTTACAACACTGTTCCAGAACAGTACAACCCAAATATTTGAGTGTGTGCAGCACATTTTACTGAGGACTATTTCCTGAACCTGGAAGAGTAGCCTACAATGCTGGCTCGCACAAAGACTGTTTCTATAAAGTGGGGCAGTTCCAACTTTGCAAGGACAGTCTGGCGCTTCTGACTAACAGCCTGTAAGTATGTTTTCATATTTAAAGAATTTGCCACTGGTGATTCAAATGGGAGTTTTGAGCAGTGTAGAGTAGTGCTTGTTGTTTGTCGTTTCTCCGATCACAAATGCAGACATGGTAATGTTTACGCGGCGCAATGCAACACGACGCATAAAAAGACAGTATAAGTCATTATAATCAGTGATTATGTCCCCACTGGATGCAACAAATGCCTCGTTTATAATGGGTTTTATTTTTTTTGTGTCGACACGACATCACAATACGGTAAGGGGCATAACATTTCCGTCTCACGCTTGAGGTATTCGGCCAATCACAACGCAATGGATAGCTGGCCAATCAGAGCACGCCTCACTTCTCAGAACGATGAGCTTTGTAAAAAATCGGCGCGTTTCAGAAAGGCGGTGCATAGAGGAGAAACAATAATGTACAGTATGTGGAAAATAATGTGTGTTTTGAACCTTAAACTGCATAAAAACATTGCATTACCCTAAATACACAAAATAATGTTCTTTTTAGCAACATCACATGACCCCTTTAGCGTGGGTCATGCACCAGCACGCATGAATCTAATGTTTTGAGGAGTATGTGTGGCTGTCAGTCACCGCACCGGTGTGGATACTGTACTTAAGGCCCCGAGATACTCAAAACGAAGTTCCTTTTTGTTCTTCGTTTAGGGGTAAAACGAAGTTCCAAATACATGTGCAGCGGTATACTGTTAGCAAACATCTCAACGCCGCCCACTCTGATGAAAGCAACGTTTAAATGAATATGTAAATATGTGCAGCGTGCTTTCCTCGCGGTAACAAAATAAACACAACAAAAATGGAGAAAACGGCAAGCATTTCTTTTTAAAAAGCATCTGATCATAGCAACATTGGTTAACATGGGATAAACGATCCGCCACCTGCAGGATCCTCACATACGATAGCCTACTAGCCGGGACTAACTTCTTTATGTTTACAGACGTGACGTAATGACGCAGTGCCATGCTCGAATTTCCCCTTGAATTCTTACTAGTACCACTCAAAATAGAAAACATTATTATAAGCTAACCGTTGTGAATCGGGCTAAGGTAAGGAGATAGTTTTGAACACTGGCTGGTTGTGTACTTGCTCAAAAATTGATTTCGAACAATTTTTAACCAACAAAAGTAACCAACTGCAGTTTTAATCAAACACATCTGATTCAGATCATCAGCTCATTAGTAGAGACTCCAAGACCTGAAACGGGTTAGACAAAGGAGATATGCAAAATATGCAACGTTTAGGGGTTAATAACCACTGTTCTAATGCACTCTTAAAGGGACGGTTCACCCAGAAATATAAAATTCTAAAAATTCTTTACTCATCCTCCAATTGTTCCAAACCTGTATGAGTTTCTTTCTTCTGTTGAACACACACACACACACACACACACACACACACACACACACACACAAAAGATGTTTTGAAGATTATTGGTAACCAAACAACTGACTGGTGCCATTGACTTCCATATATGGACAAAAAATACAGTCAGTGGCTACCGTCAACTTGAGGGTGAGTAAATGATGACAGAATTTTAATTTTTGGGTGAACTGTCACTTTAAAAATGAAAGTTCTTTATTGTCGTTGATTATTCCACGGAATCTTTCCATTACACAAGCTTTTCTATAGTGGAAAAAAAGTTCTTTAGATTATTGAAATGCTTTTCACACTAAGAAAAATGGTTCTTTCAATAAAGGTTTTTTGGGAACCAAAAATGTTCTATTGCATCTCTACGGAAACTTCCCTTTTGGAGCCTTATATTTAAAACTGTACTCCTATAAGATGATTAAATAAACATATTGAAAACCAAAGTTCATATGATACTATTTTTTGTAAGTAAAATGCTCTCTAGAGGATGGAACTTTGTTTCCATCACACTGAATAAAATCTTGCAATTACTAGTTTACATATTGCAAATGAGATATAAACTTGCAGTTGTGAGTTATAAAGTCAGAACTGGGTGATGTATAGTCTTTATAACATGCAAACACGGGTTATAAAGTCAGAATTGTGAGATATAAATTTGCAATTGTACGAAAATAGTCTTTTTTTCCCTCAGAATTGAACTTTTGAGTTTATATTTCACAATTCTGAGAAAAGAAGTCAGAATTGCAAGAAAAAGTCAGAATTGTGAGTTCAAATCCTGCAATTCTGACTTTATAACTTGCAATTGTGAGTTTATTTCATGCAATTCTGGGAAAAAACATAAGAATTGCGAGATGCAAACTTGAAATTGAGAGGAAAAAAAGTCAGAATTGTGAGAGAAAAAGTCACAATTACCTTTTTTATTTTTAATTCAGTGGCAGAAACGGGCTTCCATACTAGACTGAGAATGTCCTTTTAAATAGGTCTATTACATGCATCTGTCTCTGACGAGAAAGCAGCAGATTAGGGGATGCTGGTTGTTTGTTTTTCTTTTGTTGGCCTGTTAGGGATAGTTCCACCCAAAAATCAACATTCTGTCATCGTTTACTCACCCTCATGTTGAGCCAAACCTGTATGACTTAGTTTGTTTTGTGGGACATGAAGAAGACAATGGAAAATAAATGGTAACCAAAAACAGTTTGGTTACCAACATGCTTCAGAATGTCTCCTCTTATGTTCCACTGAAGACATAAAGTCACACGGGTTTGAAACTTCATGAGAGTGAGTAAACAATGATGTCTTTAACGTCACATTGAAATGGAAGCAGTAACAGATCTGTTGTTCTGTATTGTGAATGCGACAGATTGTCAAAAAATAAAAATGTCGGGGACTTGGCTTTATGATCGGTTTTTTGATTGGAGTTTGAAATGTGGGCGTTTCATTCAAAGTGGAGGCAGATGAGTGCGAGTTTTCAGGAGTTTAATCGCAATAAATGATGAGAGAAGTTCTGCATGTCAGCAAAGAGAAGTCTGTCATTTCACTGGAAGATCCAGCTGTGACATTTTAATTAAAAATCACGGACCAATTCTCACTATTAACTTATTAGTATGCATGTTACTAGCATATTGGTTGTTTATTAGTACTTATAAAACACATATTAATGTCTTATTCTGCATGACCATATTTTAGATCCCTTACCCCTATACCATACCTTAACTTAACAACTACACTACGTCAAAAGATTTTTAACAGTAAGATATATTTTTGTATGTTTTTAAAGAAGTCTCTTCTGCTCACCAAGCCTGCATTTATTTGATTCAAAGTGCAGCAAAAACTGTAAATTTTTTGAAATATTTTACTATTTAAAATAAGTTTTTTCTTTTTGAATATATTTTAAAATGTAATTTGTTCCTGTGATTTCAAAGCTGAAATTTTAGCATCATTACTGCAGTCACATGATCCTTCAGAAATCATTCTAATATTCTGATTTGCTGCTCAAAAACATTTGTTATTATTATTATTATTATTATTATGTTGAAAACAGCTGAATAGATTTTTCAGGTTTCTTTGATGAATAGAAAGTTCAGAAGAACAGCATTTAGCTCAAATGGAAATATTTTGTAACATAAATGTCTTTATCATCACTTTTGATCAATTTAAAGCATCCTTGCTAAATAAAAGTATTAATTTCTATAAAATAAAAAAATATATATACTGACTCGAAGCTTTTGAATGGTGTAGTGTATAATGTTACACAAGCTTTTCATTTCAGATAAATGCTGATCTTTGGATCTTTCTGTTCAACAAAGAATCTAAACAAATATGTACTCAACTGTTTTAAATATTGATGATAATAATCAGAAATGTTTGTTGAGCAGCAAATCAGCATATTAGAATGATTTCTGAAGATCATATGACACTGAAGACTGGAGTAATGATGCTGAAAATACAGCTTTGATCACAGCAATCAATTACAGTTTAACAGATATTCACATAGAAACTGTTATTTTAAATAGTAAAAATACTTCACAATATCACTGCTTTTACTGTATTTTGGATCAAATTGGTGAGCAGAAGAAACTTTAAAAACACTGAAAATCTTACAGTTCAAAACCTTTTGACTGGTAGTGTACCTTACCATAATAACCAGCAATTTAGGAGTTTGAGGCAAAAGTCATAGTTAATAGTGAAAACTGGTCCCCAGACTAAAGTGTGACCAGAATCACAGATGAGTTGTTCACAGTAAGATCTATAATACGCATTTAGTAAACAGACAAGGTGAGTTTTCATTGCATGCCAACTTTAAGTTAACTGATAGCTATAGTTAAAATAAGGATAAGCCCTGATGTGTCCCTCCACAACAACCTGTTTCAATAGCAAGTAAACACACAAATACAGCACATAAAACTACTATCAAACTATTTAAATGGGTCTCTATACACCATACTAGACTAAATTTAGGTGAGATATAGAGATACTCAAAACAATACACTGCAAAAAATGATTTTCTTCCTTAGTATTGTTGTCTTGTTTTCTAGTATAACAAATTCTTGAAAAGGATGCATTTACTGGATGTAAAATGACTTAAGATATTATGTCTTGTTTTCTGAAAATATTATCCAAATTTTGTTAGTTTTTGCTTAAAACAAGTAAAAATATCTGCCAATGGGGTAAGAAAAATAATCTTGTTTAGCCTTTGAATTAAGATTATTTTTCTTACCCCATTGGCAGATATTTTTACTTGTTTTAAGCAAAAACTAACAAAATTTGGATAATATTTTCAGAAAAAACAAAATAGTCAAGTGTATACCGCTTGTCAAGTAAACACATCCTGATTCAAGATTTGTATTTATACTAGAAAACAAGACAAAAATACTAAGGAAGAAAATCATTTTTTGCAGTGTAATTAAAACTATATGCATTCAGGAGATAAAAAATCTGGGAAGAGCACTCACAGGAAAACATCTATAAACAAAAGCATCCCATTTACACACACACACACACACACACACACACACACACAAACAGAGAGTGACTCACGTAAGTGTCTCTGATCTCCTTCAGCTGGTGGTCCAGGTATTTGGTCAGCTCGTATGTCCTCTCGATGGAGCTCCTCTCATTGGTCAGGATGAGCGTTCGGTCCAGCACCTGAGCGAACCCAACCGCAGCCGCCAACAACAGCAGCACCGCCACCTGATCGACTGAACACACGGGGTTAACTGCATGCACAACTGACAATCTCATGCCCAACTCTCTTGTTTAGAGCATTTCTGCCCATGCATTTCATGAAATGCATTAATAACTGTGTTATTTCTTGAAAAAAACCTCAAATAAAGACTGTGATATTGTTTGAGGAATAACAGCAAGCGGAGAAAATCTGTCTGTAATCAGCTCTGGGTAAATGTTTGGTTTCTAAGCTTTCACACAAATTATGGTGTGTCATTTTAGTGAATTTTTGTAATATGGTGGTTTTAGCTGTAATTCTTTTGAGGTATTCGAACTAAAATAGTTAGTTTTATGTTATGCTTTGATTGTAGAGGTTACAGTTTCTTGTGGCTTTATCTGGCATTGCTTCTGCTACCGTCTCTGGTAGAGTTTGTTTATAGAGATAGAGAAGATCTGCACAGGATTATTAAAGGGATTTATGTTCATATTGAAACGGGTCATAAAAAGTTGAAATAATTTTTGTGTACAGTGTATTATACTCTTAAGGTTGAATTTATCTCTACTGCTTAAATGTGCCTTACTTCAATATTTTAATGCGTTTTTTAAATTTTGAGCAATTCATTCATGCATGCATTTCATTTCTAAAAAAAAAAAAAAACTCTGATGAAATTTGTTTGTTTTAATCAAAATGTCATACTCAATATACTCAAAAGATCCCGCCCTACTTTTTTTTCTTTTTGATAATCTGATTTACTCAGATGTGTCTCTATAAGGAAGAAAAGATCTGACGCTGCTTCCGTTTCATCATGACTTTATGAATACTGATGGCATCATTTTATGATAGCAATAAATACAGTGAACCCAATTGTATTTGATCACACAAGCACTACTAAAATATCACATAAATAGCTAAATAAAATCACATAAATAATAAAAATTTTGAATTTGAACAAAGAGTTATTTTTGCAAAGACTTTGTAGAACATCACATTAACTATTAATATGATTCACTAAAATTTGACAAACTGAAAGTGTCATAATTTTCCCTTTCATTTTTAACAGTGTATCTATTCTTTTAATCATTTGACAAACAGTACTTTCTGTGTGTGTGTGTGTGTGTGTGTGTGTTTGGGCTCAGGGTGTGTGTGTGTGTGTGTCTGTGTGTGTTTTTGGGCTCAGGGTGTGTGTGTGTGTGTCTGTGTGTGTGTCTGTGTGTGTGTGTTTGGGCTCAGGGTGTATGTGTGTGTGTTTTTGGGCTCAGGGTGTGCGTGCGTGTGTGTGTGTGTGTGTGTGTGTGTGTTTGGGCTCAGGGTGTGTGTGTGTGTGTGTGTGTGTGTGTCTGTGTGTGTTTTTGGGCTCAGAGTGTGTGTGTGTGTGAGTATATGAGTGTGTGTGTGTGTGTGTGTGTGTGTGTGCATGTGTGTGTGTGTTTGGGCTCAGGGTGTGTGTGTGTGTGTGTCTGTGTGTGTTTTTGGGCTCAGGGTGTGTGTGTGTGTGTCTGTGTGTGTGTCTGTGTGTGTGTGTTTGGGCTCAGGGTGTATGTGTGTGTGTTTTTGGGCTCAGGGTGTGCGTGCGTGTGTGTGTGTGTGTGTGTCTGTGTGTGTTTTTGGGCTCAGAGTGTGTGTGTGTGTGAGTATATGAGTGTGTGTGTGTGTGTGTGTGTGTGTGTGCATGTGTGTGTGTGTGCGTGTGTGTGTGTGTTTGGGCTCAGGGTGTATGTGTGTGTGTTTTTGGGCTCAGGGTGTGCGTGTGTGTGTGTGTCTGTGTTTTTGGGCTCAGGGTGTGTGTATCTGTGTGTGTGTGTGTGTGTGTGTGTCTGTGTGTGTGCGTGTGTGTGTGTGTGTCTGTGTTTTTGGGCTCAGGGTGTGTGTATGTGTGTGTGTGTCTGTGTGTCTGTGTTTTTGGGCTCAGGGTGTGTGTGTATGTATATGTGTGTGTGTGTGTGTCTGTGTGTCTGTGTTTTTGGGCTCAGGGTGTGTGTATGTGTGTGCGTGTGCGTGTGCGCGTGCGCGTGCGTGTGCGTGTGTCTGTGTTTTTGGGCTCAGGGTGTGTGTATGTGTGTGTGTGTGTGTGTGTGTGTGTGTGTGTACATGTTTATCCTACATTGAGGGGACCCAATGTCTCCACAAGGATGGTAAAACCTGAAATTTTTGACATTGTGGGGACCGGCCTGTGGTCCCTATGAAGGAAAAAAAATATTAAAAATATTAAATGATGTTTATCTGAAAGTGTGAATACAAACAGGTTTTCTGTAAGGGGTAGGGTTAGGGTTAGGGGATAGAAACTATTGTTTGGTCAGTATAAAAGTAATAGAAGTCTATGGAAAGTCCCCATAATTCACAGAAACAAACATGAGTGTGTGTGTGTGTGTTTTGGGCTCAGGGGTGTGAGTGTGTGTGTGTGTGTTTTGAGCTCAGGGGTGTGAGTGTGTGTGTGTGTGTGTGTGTGTGTGTGTGTGTGGTCCTCTACTCTGGGACATGTTTTTGTTTTGGAGTGTGTGTTTGTAGGTTTCTGTTTTGGATTATGTGTATATACATGCCTGTACACAGACCAGTGCATTTATTACATTGGGTATTGAGCGCAAGTGTGTGAATGTGCCCATCCAGAGGCTCTTTCACATCAGAAATCACACTGGGAAAATGGGAACGAATGAGAACGAACCTCCGAAGTCTTGAAAGGGTCACGCAGTGCTCCTATTATGAGTGTGTGTGAGCCTCGGGGACTCATCCGGCACAAACACATCTCACATCGTGTCTCTCTTCTCTTTCTTTTTTGTGTCAGGCATTCAGAGGAACATGGCAGAGATGTGTAATTACTTGTTTGAAGCATTGTGTTTTCAACAGGTGTGAAATATGTGTGCCTCCTCCCCTCTGCTTTTCCTTTTCATCTCTGTTCTTCTCCTCTTCTTGAACCTCACGTCCATTTTTCCTCGATCCTTTCTTCTCTCAGGTTTTTCTTCTTGCTGTCACACATTGTTTCTCTCTCCTTCCCCTCATATACCCCCTTGTCAAGTTCTCCAGGTTGTTTTTGATCTTCTCACACACGCCTAAGTTTACTCCCCTTTCTTTAAAGTGGTTTATTTTGCCCCCGGCCAAAATAACAACAGCTTATTAACCTCGATTAGCCCTGCCAGTTTTTCTTTTCAGAGCTGTTCCTTTCTTTTCTCTTTCTAATTCACTCATTCTTCTTCAAGAGCGAGGAGTTCTCATCTAAAACTCTACCTGAAACACACTCACCGATCCTGACACACCTTTTCCCCAACACAGGGTCACAATAATCATCCAAGACCTAGCCAAGTTAGATCAGAAGCAGGGTGTGGAAGAGTTCAGCAGTACATCTCCAAAATCCTGATCCAGCGCAAACGGATTATTGAAAACGTCGGATATACCGTAATCTTCCATTAAAGTCTTATAAACATTGACTGGCATCTTATTCTTATTAGAACTGTCTTTTGTTCCAGTGAATAACTGGATAAGAGCACCCCGAGGAACATTTTATTGCTCCAAGGTTTCTCTTTCAGAGCTTAGAAGACTGAGTTTTTGTTTCATTAAAGCATTAAGATCATCTCAAATGTTTCTGCTATTATATTTCCGAAGAGAAATAGTAATAGACAACTGGTCATGTGTAATATAAAAATAAAGGTTCTTTATTGGCATCAGTAGTTCCATAAAGAAGCCTTAACATCTCTCCATTTGAACAAAATGATCCTTACAGTGGAAAAATGTGACCCTGGACTACGAAACCAGTCATAAGTGTCAGTTTTGTTAAACTGAGATTTATACATCATCTGAAAGCTGAGTAAATAAGCTGATTTGTTAGGATAGGACAATATTTGGCTGAGATAAAACTATTTGAAAATCTGGAATCTGAGGGTGCAAAAAAATCTAAATATTGAGAAAATCACCTTTAAAGTTGTCCAAATGAAGTTCTTAGCAATGCATATTACTAATCAAAAATGAAGTTTTGATATATTTATGGTAGGAAATTTACAAAATATCTTCATGGAACATGATCTTTACTTAATATCCTAATGATTTTTGGCATAAAAGAAAAATGGATAATTTTGACCCATACAATGTATTTTTGGCTGTTGCTACAAATATACCCCAGCGACTTAAGACTGCTTTTGTGCTCCAGGGTCACAAATGTTCTTTAGGTTATTCAAATGGTTCTTAAGAACAGTTTACTGAAATGTTCTTAAAGGAGGTCAAAACTGCTTTTATATGGTATTCACTGCAAAAAAAACAACAACAAAAAAACCTTTATTTTTAAGAGTTTGAGAGCTTTAAAATTTTGATTTATGCCCCTTGCAAAAATTTGATGAGAGAAAAAAAAAGTCCATATTGAGATCTCTGAATTTTGATCGCATGCTCTTTGAGATCTCTTCTGAAACTTTCTGAAAAAAATCAAAGATGAATTGATTACACGATTATATTGAGGTTCTTTTTTGCCATCGATGGTTCCACGAAGAACCTTTAATATCCATAAAACCTTGTCGCAGAGAAAGATTCTTAAAATATTCTTCACACTAAGAAAATAATGGTCATTTTAAGAACTGATCGCTGTAAGGTTCTTTGAGGAACCAAAAATGGGTCTTCAGTGGCATCACCCAGTTTTTAAACCTTCATGTTTAGGCTCTTTTTCTCTGGAAACAATTGAAGAGGCAACCGAGATATTGAAGAGATCTCATTTTTATTTATTTTTCTTTCTTATGAAAGAAGGCACCATGCACATACCAATAACATCATTATAACATCCAATTTAGACTTTTTCTGAAGAAAATTTGCCCGTGCAAATCGTCATCGGACGAACGTCGCCAGGCAGAAATCATAACTCTGACAGCTTAGAAAACCATCAGCATGCATCTCCACAACTATCAGCACGATTTGACGTTATTTTTACAACATTTTCTTAAGCTTGCTATCTATCAGTTTGAGCAAAGATAAAAGTGTTGCTTCTTAGCAAACACAGACAGTTAAACTCTGTTGATTCGGGAACTGAGTTTTTCTCATGGCAAAGTAGATCTTATCGAGAATCACATGAAGAATGTTCTTCTCTCTCTTTGCTTATTTGGATGTGAGCACAACAGCTCAAAAACAGAGCACTGGCATATTTACATAACCCCTGAAACAAATCCCCCGCGACTTTATTGAATAACAACGGCTTTCATTAGGACGGATCTGCGTGTGTGTGTGTGCGTGTGTGCGTGTGTCCTGCAGCTGGCAGCAATGATATGATGTCAAATCGGTATATCAGTCAGTTGCGCTGTCTTTCTCTCCGTCTCACACACATGCACACGTAGTCTCGATTTTGATTTGTTGTCTCTCTTAACACTAAACAGACGAGTCTCTGAGACTCCAGTCAACAATACCAAGAATTCAGCATTATGGTGCAATATCATAAAACATGTTCCCTCCTATCACATCATATAAAGTTATATTGCCCATATGATGGGCTGGTCAGTTCAGTGCACAAAGAGGCTAGTCTTTCATATTCATGAGCGAGTGTGTGTGTGTGTGTGTGTTTGTGAGGGGGTCAGGGTCATGTTGTGTGTCTGTGTACAGTTAAAGTAGAGATTTATGTGCAGTCTGCACTCAATCAAACGTGCATTCCTTCACTGACTAGACTAGACACACACACGTACACACATGCATGGCAGTAGATGGATGTTAGAATGTAAATGCATCTTTACACACAAGATGGACATCCGGCGATTGTTTCTAGATGCATCAAACTCTCATTCACACACCCCGTGATCTCTACAAGGCGACACACACTCCTCAATCTCCCTTTGGATATTTAGTTTGAATTTTAAATGGATGGAAGTTGGCCTGAAACGTTGTCGGCTTTGCCAAGGACCTTCAGAACAAAGAAGGAATGGACAATAAAACCTGTGCTTGGAGAAAAATCCTCACTTTCCCTGAACTTTCTGTCTAAAAATGAAGGTTCTTTATTGGCTCTGATGGTTCAAAGAACATCCATGGAATCTTTCCATTGCACTGAAGGTTCTTTACACTTGTTTAAAACATTTCAAAATGCCATGGAAGAACCATTTGGGTTTCCTAAAGAACCTTTAAATGAACAATTCCTGCATTTTTTCTTAGTATGAAGAACATTTTAATAATCTAAAGAACCTTTTTTCCTCTGTGAAGAACTTTATGTGCAACTGAAAGACTCCATGGATGTTAAAGGTTCTTCTTGGAATCATCAATGCCAATTTTTAAGAGTTTATAGCAGGAAATGTTCTTTAGATTATTAAAAAGTTCTTCTTTTTAGGAAAATTCACTGAAAGGTTCTTTATTTGATTGATGGTTCCATAAAGAACCAAATTATGGAATCTTTCAATTGCACAAAAGATTTTGTGCAAAAAACCTGGGAAAAGTGGAAAAAGGTTCCTTATTATTAAATTACAAAATAATAATAATAATATTATTAATAATAATAATTCTTTTAAGAACTGTTCACTGAAAGGTTCTTTAGGGAACCAAAAAAAAATTGTTCTTCTATAAAATGAAGATTATTTATTGACATTGATGGATGAACCCTTAACAATTTTTTTGATATTACAAAAAAAAAAAAAAAAAAATTAAATCGCATTGCCCATATTTGAAACAACCCAGCATTTTTAGAGTACACAAAGATTGTTTGTAGTAGAAAAAAATGTTCTTTAGATTTTTTACATTTTCTTTTCACTACGAAAAACGGTTCTTTTAAGAACTTAAAGGTTCTTTGGGGAATCAAAAATGGTTCTTCTACTAAATGAAGAGTCTTTATTGACATTGATGGTTCATGAAGAACCTTTATAAATCTTTCTATTACACAAAAGATTGTTTATAGTAGAAAATGTTCTTTAGATTATTAAAACATTTTTCACACTAAGATCTTTTTAGGATTTTTCACTGAAAGGTCCTTTATTTTATCAATGGTTTCTTGAAGAACCTTTAACAGATTCTGAAATCTTTCCATTGCCCCAAACGCTTTAGATGAAGAAAATGTTCTTCACACTAATAAAGAAAAGGACGGTTCATTGAAATAGTTCATCACTGCAAAAAAAAAAAAAAAAAAAAAAAAAAAAATATTGAAAATTATTTTTAAGTTCACATGCACTTATCTTTGATCGTTTTCTCATGCTTTTTTCAAATTTCAAATTCTTCTGTTCAGTTCTGATGCACTATACCTCTTCCTCTGTTATTACCTTTCTTTTTTCACTCTTGCTTTTTTAATTATCTCTTCCCTCCCCCCTCACCATTCCCCCATCTCTCTGACTCAAGTTTCTCATTTAACGTTGTCCAAAACGAGCCGCTCTTGAAAATAAATACAACAGAATGAAGAGCAACTATCTGCACGTCCAATCTGGAAGATCAAATATAGAACTCGAACAGTTTGAGATGGAAAGAAAGAAAGAAAGAAAGAAAGAAAGAAAGAAAGAAAGAAGTGGGAGAGCGAAAGGGGCTTGGTGAAGCGAGGGGCCATGTTAATTTGGGAAAAATGTAAACAGCATGTGTAACT
>JAFVLL020035857.1:0-15124 GCA_021397915.2 Tor tambroides | reverse complement strand
TGTTCATTTACTATTAAATATGTTAAGTATGACAGCATGGTAAATAAAAAATAAAGAATATATATACATATATAATGTGTGTGTGTGTGTGTGTGAGAGAGAGAGAGTGAGAGTATGGTAAAACAGGAAAAAATATGCCTGTAATTTCAAAGTGAAGGCTTATAATAGACCGTACTCTTAAAAACGCTCTTTTATTTCCTTCTTGGACAGCCAACCAATCACAGTCTTCAAAAGACTGTGTCATAGCTAGCAACGGGGTCAGCCCCACCTCCTCACTAAGATAAAAGTTTTTGTCTTTTCCTCGCTCAGAGTTGCTCTCACATTGGTCCTGAATCACTTTTAAGCTAAGACTCCTAGTTAAAAATTGTTAAGCTAAATTAGGAGCTCTCTAAAAGGATTCTTAGAATCTTTAAGAATATGGGCCCAGATCTAAATCAAATGATTCACGATATGCTCTCCAAAGTTCCGAATCAAAAGATTCGAGAACCCGCTCCTAAATTCCGATCTAAATTAAATGATTCGTAATCCGCGCTCCGAAGTACCGATCTGAATCAAATGATTCACAATACGCGCTTTGAAGTCCCGATCTGAATCGAAAGATTCAAGAACCAGCACCGAAGTTTCGATCTAAATCAAAAGATTCGCGATGCGCGATCCAATTGGAGCGCTTCGAAACAGTGGATCTTTTTGCGACGCAATGGTTTAACTGATTCTGTGTTTCGAAAGCTCAGTTTCACCCACTATGTGCTTTTTAAAATCGTTACAAGCGATGTCGAAATTTGAAAATGAATGGCTCTTTTGATCTGGTATTTGCTAGTGAATCGAGTTTGAGTTTGAATCAATCGGAGTGTTCCAACGTAAATGACTCACTGAATTGAATCAGTTTGTCTGTTCCTCTGCTTTTTGCACCTTCAGACATGTTTATATGACACTCTGTTAGTACTACTACTGGCTTAGCTCGCTAGTTTTATGACATTAACTAAAATAAGCGAAAAAAGTATAATGTTTACAAATACAATATCTATATTTCCATTCCTAAGATAACACAAATCTACGAACATGTTCAGGTGAGGTAAACTACTGCTAACTAGTGAAAACACTCCATTAATATGACGAGCTGCACCTCAAAATACATGTTAGATGGAAACATTACGCATGATCAAGTTTGTAGCTCAATTCACTATATTTGAAATAGTTTGACCACTGCAATTCAGTAGGTGACAGTTCATTAGGAAATCATTTGAAAGCATCCAGTCATCTCATGCCATTGAAGTGAATGTTCAATTTATCAGTATATATTGTTATAAATATTTGAGAAATGATTGTTGTATCTTATAGAGTGATAGACAATGTAAAAAGAGCAAATGGGAGAAGCAGATGAACACAAAACAGCAAGGGGGTAGGTTTGATTTTGACATTGGTGAGGACATAACAGCAGACGACCCATCCAACTACCTAAACATTTTCACATTTATGATAGGCTCTTGACCACAGTTTCATGTCATCTAAAGTTTATTGCTATTGTAGCCAACATACATTTATAGCTATAGCCAACATACTCTTAATTAATAAAGAGAGCTTTTTCATGTTCATCAAACAATAATTACGCAATTTTGATTATGTAAAACCAACAACATTACAGCATCATTATAGTGCATTTTATTTTAATATTAAAAATTAATTTGGCCAATGATGATTCTGACCATACTGTTGCTATTGTTTGATCAAAATTATTGCTAGAGACAATTTAGTAGTCGCTGGATACTGGTAGGGACATGTTCCTAGCATCCTTACTAAATTCTACGCCCTTGATCTATAGTGTTGCAGCAATGGTGTTTTTTGTAGGCCAATCCAGAAGTTTCCTCAACAAAAACCTAGTAGGATTTTTCCATTGGCTTTTGGATTATTCTAGAAAATAAGCTTACCTTTTCGACGTGATGTCTCTGGTGCTTCTTGCATTTTTTTTTTACTCCTCATAAACGAATATACTATATTTTAGTTTGATTTTTTATATATATATTTTGTATTTAAAGGGTACTTTTATGGTACTAAATTATATTTATGGAGTAATTATAATCCAATTTTCCCTTTTTAACTTTTTTTTTTTTACCACTTTTTGAACATATACCTGAAAACAAAATTTACAACTTAAACTGTTGCAAATCTTGAATGCTTTGGCGCAAAGACTGAAGTTTGGTCTCTTTTTAAAATTTATTTTTATGAAAAGATGCACAAAAATACTATTTTCATATTTTACATGAAATACATATTTTCCAATAGGGCTGCAAAGAGGCAGAAAATTTCAGGTAAAACATTCCAGAATTTTTGGAAACTTTGGCAACTTTTGGAAAACTTTGGACATTTTTTGGATAGTTTCTTGGAAATTTAGTAACCTTTATGAAGTTTTGTACCATTCAGATGAAATAAAAAAATTATAAAAAATGTAACGCCAAAAATGGCCAAAGAGCACCAGAGGTTTAATGTCCCCGACAACCTCTGTAGTCCCATTTAGACACTTGCTAGTAACCACCTTTTTCAAGACAAGTAAAATCTGTCATGCCGTTCTGTGTGCAAACACCATATTGTCTTAACAAATGACGTGAGAAAGCGGCACATGTCTGGTGGTGTGCACACAGCGTCTGGCATGCACATTTCCATGCCAGCTGTCGGTTTGTGTCGTCGTATTAACACTGAACGCTGTCCCTTTCAATTAGCAGTGTCAGGTCAGCGTTAACCTTTTCCTCCTTCATGCATCAGCATGAGAAAGCGAGAGATGTGCAAACGAGATGCCTTCGGTGTTATTTGATCAAAAACAGGCCATTAAAGCCATAATCATAATAGTGGCAGCCCTTGCCGCAATATATGCTCCTCTGAAACCATCCATCTCCTGGACAACAGCAAAGTAAAAAGGGAGATGGAAGACAAAAGCAAAGGTCTGTTTAAAAAAATCAAGCAGCGTGCAACACCGTGTAATTAAAGTGGAAGATGGTGGCATCACTTTAAAGGACTCTGGCATTTGTACCAAGAGTTCAATTAATCATGTAAATCATACAGTTTGAGAAATGCAATGCAAAAGACACATCATACAGTCATTTCCAATGCTGTAATAGTTTTTTAAGCAGCAGGAGGGATTCATTTTTTGATAGAATGAAATTAATCAAACAGTGGAAGGGTCACCAGATGAGCACTAAATCACCACAAACAAACAGTAATTTACTTTGGATAGAAACATAAGTCAATAAAAAAAAAAGCATAAATAAAATGAAGTCTATTTTAGGTAAGTTAAATTTTTGCATTATTTTCATGACAATTAAAACATTTTTTTGTATTTTCCATGAGATTTTCTGTAATACAGTAATTGTATTTTACAAAATTAAAATATTGCAATATTTTAATCATTATAAATAAAAGGTAGTACATCAAACACTGTCATCATGTATACATTATGTGAATTATTGAATATTATATTTTTTCCATGTTACAGTAATGAGAATTAGTTTTGCATTATGGTGATGAAAATTTGTGGGTGTGAAATATGCTTTATTGTTATGGAAATATGGCTGACTGATATGTTTTTTTTATGGAAACACAGAGAGAGCAGGATGGCTGATGCCTGTACACATGTAAAACAATTTGATGATGACAAATGCACATACACAAAATTGCTTTTTTTTTTTTTTTTTTTTTTACATTTTTACATTTAAATACACCAAAAACATTAATTTTTAAATAATAAAAAAGATCTTTAAGGTATTCTTTAAGCAAAAATATATTAATTTTTTTTTTTTTTTTTACAATTTAAGCAAAATATAATTTCTTAATTCTTTCTTTTGATCATGGGGTAAAATATGATTCAGTTTTCTGAGATTTACCCTTGTAAGAATACTGCTGTCCAGTAAGAAAAAAACGGACGAGTCACTCAAGGGAAACACTTCAGTTTGTCTATTGTTTCATTATTATTATTATTAGACTCTGTCTCTTTCTGCAGGAGGCTCCCCTCCGCACTGCCCGTTTCCCTGAGAGCAGCTATTGTGTCCCTCTCTAATAAATTAGGCTTTGTTGACCTGGCTTTTGTCATGTCCTAAGAGCTCCAGACAGCAGACTGAACCCTGAGAAAAGCAGAAACCAGTACAAATCACAAAACAATCCTCAGCTGCCCACAGTCTGACAGCATTTCTGCTCTTCACACCCACAAAACCCTAGCAACAGCATAGAAATACACCGAAGACTACTCAGAACACCCTAGTAACCTCAAGGTAATGCCCTGGTAATCAAACAGAACACTCTAGCAACACACTAACAACCACTCAGAACACCCTACTTGGAAACCACATGGCAACGGCACAATAACACACGAACAAACACAAGTCAGAACACCTTAGCAACAACAACCCAGAGCACCCCAGTTACCACACAGCAAGACACTAACAACAACTCAGAACACTTAGCAACCACATGACAACACCCTGGCAACCACACAGCAATATACCAACAACCACAAAGAACACCTTAGCAACAAGACAATGCCCTGTCAACCGCATAGCCCCACAATAACAACCACTTTGAACACTTTAGCAACCACATGACAACACCACATACTGACACAAAAACAACCAGAAAGAACACCTTAGAAAACATATGGTAATGCTCTGGCAACCACCCAAAAACCCCTAGCAGCGACATAGCAACACACCAGCAACCACTCAGAACAACCACCGTGAAAAACCTAGCAACACACCAACAATCACTCAGACCACCCTAGCAACATACCAACTACCATAATAAAGAAAACCCTGGAAGCCACATAGGAGCACACCAACAACCATAAAAAACTTAAAAAACACATACTGTATCAACAACCTAACAACCACATGTTGTTGCAACACTAGCAACTATGAAGAACACCTTAGAAAACACATAGTAACACCCTGGTAACCACCAAGAACTGTGTCGTAAGCAAATACAGTATCAACAAACTAACAACCACTCAAAACACCCTAAGAACACACCACCAACAGCAACAACCACCACCATAAAGAACACCTTAGAAACAACATAGCAAAACCATGGTAACCTCAAAGAACACCTTGGAAACCACATAGCAACACACCAACAACTACTCAGAACACCCTAGCAACACACCAACAACTACTCAGAACACCCTAGCAACACACCAACAACAACCATAAAGAACACCTTAGAAACTACATATCAACACCCCGACAACCACATAGCAACACGGCAACCACAATGAACACCTTAGAAACCACATAGCAACTCTCTGGCAACCACAAAGAACACTCTAGTAAGTACATAGCAACACACTTGCAACCACATAACAGCACACTAACAACCACTCAGAACACACTAGCAACACACCAACAACAACAACCATAAAAAAACACCTTAGAAACTACATAGCAACACCCTAGAAACCACATAAAATGCAAGCAACCACAAAGAACACTTTAGAAACACCATACTGTATCAACAACCTAACAATCGTATAGCAACACCAGCAACTATGAAGAACACCTTAGAAGCCACATAGCAAAACCCTGGCAACCACCAAGAACTCCCTCATAAGCACATAGCAACATACAGTACTAACAACCACTCAGAACACCACAAGACACCACCAACAACAACCACATAAAGAACACCTTAGAAACAACATAGCAACACTGTGACAACCACCAAGAACACACTAGTATGCACATAGCGACACACCAACAAACACTATAAAGGACACCTTAGAAACCACATAGCAATACACTAACAACCACTCAGAACACCCTAGCAACACACCAACAACAATAACCATAAAGAACACCTTAGAAACTACATAGCAACACCATGGCAACCACATAGAAACACAAGCAACCACAAAGAACACCTTAGAAACCCCATAACAACACCCTGGCAACCACATAGCAACACACCAACAACCACAAAAAAGACCTTGAAAACCACATATTGTATCAACAACCCCATAGCAACACCAGCAACTTCGAAGAACACCTTAGAAGCCACATAGCAAGACCCTGGCCACTACCAAGAACACCCTATTACGCACATAGCAACACACTAACAACCAATCAGAACACTTTAGCAACCACATGGCAACACCCTAACAACCTGGAATTCTCCAGCATTGTAATAATGAGTTTTGCACACTCGAACACCAAGTCTAGTCTTTTGTAAGGTTTCATAAGACTGGGTATAAACGCAGGAAGCACAAACTAAAGTGTGTGTGTGTGTGTGTGTGTGTGTGTGTGTGTGTCTTCAGGTGGACTTTGCCCTGACAGTTACTTGCAAAATGATCCACAATGACTAAACCATACAAGAGATAAGAACTGATTCTCATCAGGACAAAGGCACCGTGAGATATTCAGTCTTTCTCATCAGTTCACAATAGATTCATAATAGAACAGCAGGACATGCCTTCTCCATGAGGAACAATCCAGTTTTTGGTGTAGTTGACTTCAATCGGTTTAATTGTTTGTAGTCTGAACAACAAAATATCATATGAAATATGATGGAGCAAATGGATCGGATTTCATTACTCACAAAATGAATCAGTCCTAAAGACTGGATTTGAAAAATAGATTTGTGTGCTGTGTGAAGCCTAATTACAGTCATTAATGTTTTGCTTATTTACCACAAGTGCAATAAAAATCAGACTTTGTGTCTTTCTATTTGTCATAGTTTCTCGTTCCATCTTGCAGCTGAGTTTGCCGTTGTTGACGTGACTACAAGTCATTACTAATTCACCCAACATAAACATAAAACCCTAGAAATATGTGCAAGGTGAGCGCTTTCAGTTCCTGCCAACAGCAGAGAGTTTTATCTGTGGGAATCTGTGTGAAAGAGACGTATCGCTGGCTTCTTCTGAACTCTCCTATCCTTGCGCTGAGAACTGTGGACTTAGGAAAAAACACAATGACACCGGCAGCTTCATTACACTCCCAGACTGGAAACACATGACTAAAAGAAATGAACTTTTACAGATAACAACTACATTCTTATTATGAAATGACAACACCCTGAAAACCACATAAAATCACACCAAACACCACACCTTAGTACACCTTAGAAACCATATGGAAACACCCTGGCAACCACCCAGAACAAAGAGCACCTTAGAAACCATATGGCAAAGCTCTGACAACTGCACAGAAAACCCTAGCGACCACATAGCAACATGCCAACCACATACTGTAACAACGCCCTGGTAACCACATAGTAACATAGCAACAATCACAAAGAATAGCTTAGAAACTACATAGCAACACCCCAGTAACCACATAGCAACAAACCAACAACCACTCAGAACACCTCAGCAACCACATAAAAACACCCTGACAACCGCATAGCAACCTGCCAACAACCTTTCAGAACACCTTAGAAACCACATAGCAACACCTTGGCAACCATCCAGAACACCCAAGTAACCACACAGAAACAAGAAAACAACCACTCAGAACACTTTAGCAACCACATTGGAGCACCCTAGTAACACACAACAACCACAAAAACACCTTAATAGAAACCACATAGCAACACCTTGGCAACCATCAAAAACACCCTCACAACCACATAGCAATCTGCCAACAACCATTTAGAACACCTTAGAAACCACATATGAATACCCTGGCAACTACCTAGAAAACTCTAGTAACCACATAGCAACACAACAACCACTCAGAACACTTTAGCAATCACATAGCATAGCCCTGACAACCACATACAGTAGCATCATACAAACAACCATCCAAAACACCCTAGTAACCACATAGCAACAAACCAACAACCACTCAGAACACCTTAGAAACCACATATCAACACCTTGGCAACCACCTAGAAAACCCAACACAACAACCACACAGAACACTTTAGCAACCACATGGCAACCACATTGAAACACCCTAGCAACACACCAACATCCACAAAAACACCTTAATAGAAACCACATAGCAACACCCTGGCAACCACCCAGAACAAAGAGCATCTTAGAAACCATATGGCAATGCTCTGGCAACTGCACAGAAAACCACAGTAACCACTTGGCAACACAACAGCCACTCAGAACACTTTAGCAACCACATGGCAAAGCCATGACAACCACATAGCAACATACTAACAACCACAAAGGACCTTAGAAACCACATATTAACACCAACATGACAACCACATTGGAACACTCTAGCAACACCAACAACCACAAAAAACACCTTAGCAACCACATAACTACACCCTGGCAACCACATATTAACGCATCAACAAAGGTAATGTGTCCAGTCAAAGTCTACAATATTTTTGCACAAAATTAATTTGTTTCTTGGTAGAATCTAGTCAAATTAGACACATATAGACATGGACAGATAGTGTGAAGCTTCAACCACAAAAATCATGGTGATACCATTTTTTAATTATTTCTCATTTTAGAATCTGTAAACTCCAGGAGGTTTTGTGAAGTGGCCTGAAATCTCCTCTCTGACTGGTGTACTGTAGACACACTAGCCTGCACAGTCTGTCAACAAGGATCATATCATGAGTCACAGCGTCCTCTAGTGGTCATCAGTGACAACCTTTAATATGCTGATCAGAAGAGGACAGTAAAGTCTGCGGGTTTCTCACCGAAAAGACTGAATCTAATGAAAGCACCTTCATGGCTGCAGGTCATCTGTTAGTGAATCACTGCCTATATTGCAAATAAAATTGATTACTGCTAACACTAGTGTGTAGGGTATATTTACTATTAAATAAATAAATACAAAGCAGCTTTAGATGTGTGAAGTTATGGAATATATATATATATAAATTCTGCCTGGGGCATGTTCTGGGGAATGGTGTTGTGTTTTTGGAAAAACTTTGTATAAACTCAATAAAGACATGTTATACAAATAAATAAATACATTTATAAAATAAATAAATAAAGTTAATATAAATACATTTAAATAAATAAACAAATGCATTTAAATAAACAGCACTAAACAAATACATTTAAACAATAAATATACCAATACATTTATAAAATTAATATACAAATACATTTAAATGTATGAATGAATGCATGAATAAAAAAGTTTAACAAGAGAATCTTACAAGCCATGTTTTATGAGGATTTGTGTTATTTTCACCAGTGCAACCACTTTGGAGATGTTAATAAATTATTAAAAGAATTAAAAAATTCTAATTTATAATAAAAATATTTATATATATATATATATATATATATATATATATATATACACACATAACATAAATTTAAGAGAGCTTTAGGTTTTGAGAAGTATTGTGTTCTTCTAAATTAATAATTATTTTTTAACTGGTACCCAATACTTACTGATATTGATGCTTGTACTGTGTTTTTCCACCAAAATGATGACAAGATAACAACCAGGATGGAAAGTGACATTGAGGACACCGGAATAACCTATAAAATTGATTATCAACCCCAAACTGTGCCACTGTGGTTTAAATACAAATTTTTATGTACAGGCAATCATAACGCAGTATCAGTCATAACATGGCTAAACGTGTGTGGGCGAAGCAGCTGGAGATACAGAGGAAAACTGACACTTTCAGGGTAGAACAATGACAGTGATCTATAAAACCCCCAGAGGGTAATTCATCTGCCCTCAATTAGCTGTCCCACTTCATCCTGATCGCTCTCTCATTACACAGCCAGCACACACATTTATCTGCAGCTCATCTGGACACAAACGGCTGCAGCAAAACCAGCATCTTCTGTTTATTTGCATGTGGAGAAACTGCCTGCTACTCATTCTGCATGTCCGTGTTTGCTGACAGGAGAGTTGAGTCTGAATTTGCTTACAGTAGCATTAAAATCGACGCTATTAAAAGAATCATGCATGCATTTCTGCATATATCATTTTTTGTGTTTGGTTGTGTTCTTGGTTTCACTAAAAAACAGAAACTGAAATGTTTCACAAGTCTTTATTCATTTCAAAAGACCAACACTTGATTAGTTTCTCTATGGCTTGTTCATGTATGGATAAATAAAGCTTTAATGTTAACACAATTGATTTCATTCGCAACAACAGATACAGATGACTGTTAGTGGCAAATCCAATCATAAAAACAACAATTATAACAACATTAAAAAAAATATCGCGACTGGCAATCATGAAGTATTTGTATCTACAAACTTGAGGTGCTTACACAGTGCTAGCAGTCACAAACACATATTTGTAACCTTTTCAGCCGAGAAAGACAGAAAATAAATACTGGTCCACCGCAAAGGAAGAAATCTGACAAAACTTCCCATTTTGTGAATCTCACAACAAAAACAGAGACAAATTTGGCACATACAACATTAACAAACAATCCAAAGCCTTAAGAGCTGCGATGAGGACAAGATTGAACTGAATTACGACTTAAACTTCTGTCTGTTTCTCATGCAAATGTCACACAAATCAAATTATAGTGCATAAAAATATATGGCAGCATATATGGCCTTTTCAGCGCTTGATAGTGGTCTCTATAAAATATCATTTTATGGAAAAGAGCTGGAATCAATTTGTCAATTTCAATTAATCATCAATTATTTCTCAGGGGAAAAAAAAATAACAGAAGATGAGGGCTATACATATATATAATATTAATAACGATAATAAAAATAATATATAATAAAATTTAGGTTTTTTTCTGATTAAATTTTCAGGCTTGGAACAAGTTGAGGGTGTTTAAATTATATATATTTAAACACCCAAAGAACACCCAGCTTCTACCAAGCAGGGCTGATCGGAGGAAGGGGATCTGAAGGGCGGATGGTACTCGATCTGATTGAGGATGGACGAACCCGGGTTGTTTCTTTTGGTTGTTTATGTCCAACCAGCCTGTGGACATGATAAACTTTAAGGACTCAATGAAACTAATCTGACAGAATTGACAGATTGCAGCTCAGAGGAAATATTAGTAAAGCAAACATACTCACTATACAGTTGAGTCTTCGAGGAGAAGGAAAGATCAATGTGCTTAATTTGTGCATAATAAAACCCCAGCAACTGTTTTACATTTATTTCACACATGGCATTCAGACAGACCGTATTTCCCCGCACAGTCCTCCATTTTACCCCAAAGAAAGAGATCGTTTCAGTCACGGCTGCCTCGTTTTGTTCTGCGTGGGCCGTTTCTGAGGAACCAGTGAAAAGGGAAGAGTTCACAATCTCCCATGAACACCTGCTGCTTATTCTCACCTGGGCACGGATGAAAAACACTAAGGTACCACCTCGATTTCTTCAGCCTCTACCAAGCAGGCCTGATCGGAGGAAGGGGATCTGAAGGGCGGATGGTACTCGATCAGGTTGAGGATGGATGAACCCGCGTTGTTTCTTTGATGAAAGAACCAAACCACTGCAGAAAACACCAGTATCAGCACCACGCTGATGATGACCAGAGCTGACAGAAGAGGATTGCCCTCTAGAGATGAGGAGAAGGAAGAAATAGAATCGTGAACACAAAAACAATGATCATGATGGCTTCAAACACATTTTAACACAACTGTGGACATTAGAGTAAGGTAAAATTGGGAAAACTCACTTAATTTAAGTGTACAGATATAATAGCAAGATCACATGAACAAAAACATACAAAAATAAGATCATGCTTACTAGGTGGGCTTATCCAAACGGCCTCTGAAAAACAAATTACAAAGATTTAAAAGTATACACTTAAAATTCACAAAATCAAATCACAAAGATTGAAGGTCAATAACACTCTAAAATATGCTTTCCATAACGTTGGAAACTGTAAACATGGATTACTATGTTCTTTCCACAAATGTACCATAGCATTTTATTTTAGCAAAATTATATTACATCATTCACTACACCTGGAACCTATGGAGGGCCAAATTACTCAAAAATAAATCATTAAAGAAATATTTGAACACATAAGAACTAGAAAGTGCAAAGAAATCGAGTTTGAAAGGTGATGTTCAGTAATGCTGCGTGACCTGCTGACAACCATAACCCTGTTAATGAAATGAAATGTCAGGAGCTTGAGCTTAAACTAAACACAATCTAAGGATATTGATAAAAATGAATGAGTACAAGAGATATATTCATTTGTTTGGCCATTTATTAATTTAAAAAAAAAAAAAAAAAGTTTTATTAACCATTTATTTATGTATGCATGCATGTATGTATGTATTTAAGTATGTATTTAGTCATTTAATTTTGAGTAATTTGGCCCTCCAAAAACACTGGCCATAGAACAAGGGATATTATAGTTAACTATTTTTAAAAATTCCATTTTGGTTACTTAAAAAAATAATAATAAAGGTTTACTGAAATAAATAAATAAATAAATGAATGAATGAAGCAAGTAAGTAAATAATTAAGTAAAAAACCTTACACTTATTTTATTTCAGCTAGTTGCCAAAGCAATATTTTTTCATTTTCATTTAGTTTAACTTGATGTACTAAAATAACTAAAACCAAAACTGAAAAAAAAGTATAAAAACTATATGGAAATGTGAAAAACATACAGTAACTACACATAACAAAATTACTAAACTTTAACAGAAATTATAATGAAAATGGAAAATACAAAAATAAAATATATAATAAAAATCCAAGAATTGTGGACTTACTCGTCTTACACACTACTCCATTCTCAGGTTCCTCCGTGCAGCTGACGTTTTCCCACTTCCCAGTGTTGGAGTGAAGAACAACACACGTGTCCAAGAGAGGCAGATCAGTGTCATCAGAGCCGCCGTCCTCCCAGTTACTATAGCGCAACACACCGTTATCGTCATGCCACTTAAAGACATCTTCTGCAAGACACATGCAGAGAGATATGCTTTTAATGAGACACCTTTCACTGAAACTCTCAGTGAAAATAAATTATGCACTCAACAATAAGGATCAGTTCAGGATAGTTCTGATTTGTACTTGCCTTGCTATCATTTTCACTGTGAAACATATTTCACAAGTTCACCTGCTTATTTAATCCTCCAGTATAATGAAGGTAAACACATAAGCTTGATATCAGGACTCACCTGGATAGCTCAATAATGATGAAGTTAGCAATAAATTAAGAAATAAAGGTGGATTTTAAGCGATAGTGGTGCAGGCAGCTGTTTATATATTTGTTATGATTGACAGGATTAGCACCTCCCAAAACTTAATTTAAAACTTAATTTCTTTGTTAAAAAAATACACATTTTTTTCATGTAACAGCATTTTCTTAACCTAAACAACAACTATATATATATATATATATATATATAAAAAAAATAATAATTGATAAATTCTGAATTGTCAACAATATTTGGAAATTATAACTCATACACACAGATTTGCCAGAAAAAAAAAAAGTCATATAGTGACTTGTTTATCATTTTCAACCCATTCAAACGGATGCTTCCTATACAATCACAACTCATTCTTGCACGTTCAACAAAACCTCACCTCAGGGATAAAAACACATGTAAACATGAGTATGAGTAAAACGATGTACATTTCATGTAATAATGCAGCACTGGCCTGAATCTGTGTCACATCAGGTCATTCCTACTGATCCATGAACACATGATCAAAGTTCACATTGTCCTCTGGTTCACTGTTCAATAACTAAGTGAGGTCTTTCATCATGAAGCCTAAACAGACTGATGCAAACATGTGGCGTCCGGAATATGTTTCTATAGTTTTCACTTGAAAGCATCTGGGCTCTGGGTGTGGATGATGTATTTTCTGAATCTGCAAACCCCCCGATCAGCCCCTAAAATAACAGGATTTCCTTGTGTTGTGAGACGACACATGTGAAAACGGCACTAGAGGAAGACAGCTTGGAAAGTTGATGTGTGCTTTCATGTACATTATATATGCAATACAAGATACAGAGCAACTTTAAAGGGCCAGTTCAAAGACGACGTCATCATTTACTCACCATTTAAACATGTCAAGCTGTATAGCATATGAAAAAGCACCATTTGAATTGAGAATGAGCCCAAAAGAACAGCTTGAACATTACGCCTTAAATTTCATTTTGCATTTCATGTACAAAAGAAGAGCTCAGAATGACATGAGAGTGAGAAAATGTTTATTTTTGCATAAACTGACCCTTTAAAACTTGAAGTGTGCATGATTCACTCAATTGGAAGTTATAAAAACTGTCAGCAACACCAGACAGAATGCTCAGAAATAACTAAACAGACAAGTCAAGATTTTCCAAAGCACTTCTCCTTTAACGGTCTCAACTAAAAGCACTGACTATAGGCCTCTGGTTTGAACAGATTAGTCAAGTTCAGCTGCATTCCAGTGTAGAGAAGCTGGACCACGTCCAATAATCTGCTTAAACATGTACTGCATACGGTTTTTTTTTTTTTTAATGGGGGAAAAAAAAAAAATAGTATCTCATTTTTAGAACATTTTACTAATTGATTCAATGCACAAGTTACAAATAACACAGAACTTGCACGTTAAATTAAATAGTAAAACAAAATTCCTAAAGAATTAAATGATTTATATAGTGAAGAACAAAAAAGCGACATTGTATCCACAAAAAATGCAAACATTTCTGTGTAAAATTTGATATAATTCTTTAGAAAAGCTTTTTTTCTCAAATGTACTCATAATTCCTAATTATTTAAATTACAAGTTATAATTTCACACCAAAATGTGATTTCCTTGATAAACACAATATTTTAAAATCAACAAAAAAATTGTATTTGCAATCCATTGTACTTCTGTAATCTGACGCAGTTCAAAATGAAACAAGATATTCAATGAGGAAAAATCATTTAAGGCGGGACTTGAATTTATTCAGGAAATTGATTGGCTCCTGAAAATTGGGACTTTCCCCAAATGAAAGGGAGGAGTTTGAAGTAAAAGGAATTTGTGATTTAAGTCCAAAAGGAAAGTTGTTTCAGAGGTGGAGCAATAATTTATTACTGTACGTTTTGACGAAAGAAAACATGTTTTTCTGCACTGACAAAATGTTCACAATAAGATACTGCATTAGAAATGCAAATATGTTTAAAAACCTGTTAACTGTCGCGGGCCCACCGGTGGGCCCACTTGCCATTACATGTTTTAAACAGTAATATCTTAGTCTGAACCTAAAGCAATCTTGACAAACTATATATCGTTTG
>JAFVLL020035855.1:0-11181 GCA_021397915.2 Tor tambroides | reverse complement strand
TCACAATGTTCATACACTAAAAAGTTTCAGGTCAGTCTCATTTTTTAATTTAATACTTTTATGGGCAGCCGTGGCCTAATGGATAGAGAGTTGGACTTGTAACTTGAAGGTCGTGGGTTCGAGGCTCAGGTCCGGCAGGGATTGTCGGTTGGGGGAGTGAATAACCAGCACTCTCTCCACCCTCAATACCATGACTGAGGTGAGACCCTTGAGCAAGGCACCAACCCCCCCCAACTGCTCCCCCAGTGCCGCAGCATTGGCTGCCCACTGCTCTGGGTGTATGTTCACTACTGTGTGCGTGCTTGGATGGGTTAAATGCAGAGGACAAATTCCGAGTATGGGTCACGATACTTGGCCACACACCACTTCCCTTTCCCTTTCCCCTTATTCAGCAAGGGTGCATTAAATTGATGCCTGGATCCTTAAAAATATCTCAGTTCTAGAAAAACATTAAGTAGCACAACTGTTTTCAACATTGATAATTAATGTTTTATAAACATTAATTCCTCAAGTCAAGTCATCATTATTTGTATAGTGCTTTTTACAATGCAAATTGGTCTCAGTGTGAATGATTCATCAGGTTGTTATTCTAAAGAAACTGGTTTTTCGTTGGTATATTTCATCAAAATAATAAGAGATTAACTTGCCCCACCATTAAAACAATTAATGGCTGCTGTGCTGCAGTCTTGCCAGTTGTTCACACCTTGTCAATTATTCACACAGTAATATTCACGTAAATGTTATGGCAATTAGATTTTATAATGCTAGAACTCAAAAAAGTGTCCCCATTGGGATGTGTGATATTCTGGGCAGTGGCCTTCAGCCTCCTTGTCCTGTGAAAAAAATGTCATCTTCTCAATCCACTGCAAACTCAAATTCAGCTCGGACTTCAGGCTTAACATCTAGAGAGAGCTAACCATTTGCTTCGGCTCCTTCGCCACATGTGATGTATCCCAATCTTCAAGCAGAAGGAACTAGATGATTCTGAGTAATACCAGTCCACAGTCTGATGTGTTGCAGCCTTAAATCAAACCACACCATGCTGGTTCGTCTGGCCAGAGGTAAACTGGCCCCCTGACTGAGCCTGGTTTCTCCTAAGGTGTTTTCTCCATTTCTGTCACCAGTGGAGTTTGGGTTCCTTGCCGCTATTGCCTTTTGGTGTGTTTGGTTGGGGACACTTAATATTTGGCATTATCAACTTGACTGCACAGACACTATTGGATGAGAACTGAACTGAGTTGCACAATGACATCACTGTTCTACAGAGATGCTTTATAGATTACATAATTGACTCATTTCATAATTGATGAACCTCAGAGTTATTAAACTGAACTGAATCAACAATCAACTGACTTTAACTGAACAATTGACTGGTTGCTATTGTACTCTTTTTAAAGCTTCTTTACAGCAGAATTGAATTTCGTCTGTATCACTGAAATGTTATTTTCCTGTTTAACATAAAGCTGCTTCGACAAAATCTGTATTGTATAAAGCGCTAGGTGACTTGACATTAGCATCAATGGCGGTCTGAACAAAAACCCAAAAGAGTCCCTCAAACCAAGGAATCAGTCACTGGTAAAACACTTAACTACAAAGTAATGAACTGTTTTTTTCCCCTCAGAATACATATATTTAGGACAGATATATCCTGTTTCACATTATGTCAGTACAGTTTCATTATGGATAACTATCAATTTCAAATAAAAGCACAACTAGTGTGTAGTTTTGGAGTAGCTTGTGACTAAAAGTAGTTTATTAGTTCAAATACACCAAAGAAGAGGCTATCACTTATTGACAAATACACAGAAGACAGGTAACACAAAATAAAATAAAATGGTAAGATTAGACAAAGAGGGACAGTCAGATAAAGTCCGTTTACACTTGTGTGTACACTCCCAGAACGGAAGAGGCACGTCCTTCGGTTTCAACATTCCTTCCCAATAGGATTTTTTTTTTTTGGTGAAGATACAGGAAAGGATGTCAGCTTGTGCACTTGTAGAAAATGTTACAGTTTTTCACATGCCTGGCACTGCCAACTTAAAGGACTTTTTTTTTTAATCCAGTGATACTGTGAGAGAGAAAGCTAGTCACTTACATTTGTTTTTTTTTTGTTGTTTTTTTACTCAGAGTAATTTACAATTGAAGAACAAAGGGAACATCTCTATTCATTGTATACAGCAGGCAATTTGCACTATAGGCTAAAACGAAACACTTTGTAGCAGTACTGAGACAGAGCGATTGGATTTGGGCATTAAATGCTTGTATGGCACATTTTGGTCCGTGTTAGTGTTGTGTCAGAACATTTCCCCCCCATTCACACATTGGATGAACAGATGTATACACGTTTGGATTTGTCATTTTCCACTTGCTTCAGAGCTCTTTCATGGCAGGCCAGTGCTCGCTTATAGGAAGTAGTCGGGGGTGCGGCGGGTGACGTGAGGTTCTCCGCGTCGAGGAGCTGGATCAAACTGAAGGCTGGGGAAAAGAAGAAAAGGACTATTCAGAATTTCTTCACTTTTTGACATTTTACCCCAATTAAGCACATTTTACCCCACAGTTCTCATTGCTGTCTGGAGTTTTTTTTTTTTTCTTTCTACTGTTCTTAATAGTAAAAAAAGTCACAAAAATACCATTTAAATATGAATCCTGCATGTTTTACGTGTCTCTGTGAATGAATGGCGCAGACACACGGTTTCAATTTCTGCACATACTGAAGCGCGACGCTCACAGTGTTTTCAGTCTCTGCCGCCTCAATATATGAGTATATGAGCACATGAACATATTCTCTAGAACTGCTGCGGGAGTCACATGATGAGCATTTTACCGTTTCTTTTGAGAAAAACTACCGTCATACATAAACAGAGAAATTTAAAGGTCTTCACAGCAAACCGACAAAAAAAACCGTGACAGAAATATTACTTAATGTAATGATAGTACTACTAATAAAGTTATTATTAAAACATTATTTTTAAAGGAATATTTACCATAAAATTATTTACCAGAATTTATTTAGCAGAAAAATGTAAATACACAGGACAGTATTTCTGGAAGAAAAAAAATAATTAATAATAATAATATATTTTAATAAAAAACAATTAGAGATGCTTTTGATTATTAATATTTAATGAAACCATTAAAATGGAATACAGAAAATTAAAGGAAAACAGAATTTGATCAAAATAAAACTGAATTTGAGGAAAAAACCAAAACATTTCATAGGGCCTTAATGTAATTTTTGATAAATGTTTAATAAATTGCCATTTAATATTGTAAGTTTCATGATTTCAATTAATTAGACATGGCTTTTGATGAATACTTGCATTGCAGCAATGAAATATTTAGGGGTTAGTAATGTCAAAAAGATAAAAATAGCTCTTAGAAATAGACTTCATTTTTATTCTTGAAGTGAGCAAACTGAAATATAATTTAGACATGTTGTTGAAATCACATTTTATATGATAGTGCATATGTGAAAGATTATCATGAGAAGCGCAACTTACAACGAATATTTAAGAGTATCGTCCAGTTCCATAATGGCTGCCTGATTTCCACAGCGATAGCAGTAGTTTGGCGCACTGAAGATAGTAACAACGTTTCTATCATGACACCAGTTGTATCCCTGGAAAAAAAAAGTTGTTTTATTTGATCTGATTATCTTCAACCCACTGAAGGGTTGTGAAGAGTTGAACAGTGGATCTTACCTCCATGACCAGCTGATGAGCACGGGACACCAGCGTGAGGCCGTTAGCGTGGTTGAAGGTCTCAGAAATGTCCTGTCCAAATGTGTAACCAGCTCCACGTGGAGAGATTCCCCAGCCACCACGATCATCAGGGTCTGACCACAGCAGATCACACATGGGTCCCTGAAACACACACACAGATGTGCAACCACTCTAAATAAACCAGTCAAATATTTCATATAGATGCCACATATCTTAAACACACTTTAAATACTCAACATTTACAAGCTTAGCTGTTATCTTGGTTATTTCATCTAAGCAGCTAATAAAAGTTGAAGAGACGTGAATCTGAAAGTTGAAAGTTCATGAATCTGATCTTTATAAGAGCAAACGTAAGCCCATAATGCACTGCAGGTCATGGTGAATGAGTGTGAGAACACACATCCCGCCTCAGCAGTGGCGTCTGCAGCTGTACGCGCTGTGCACGCCATAAGCGCTTCAACTGACCTGACACATACTTTACCTGAGAACTTCAGTAATTAAAACACATGTAAATTGGTCAAACAGGTTTGCAAAATGGTCTGATTCTACTGGATCAAAAGAAAAATTTTCCCCAGTCAGCAAAGCAGTTATCAGGACAGAGAGCAAATCGAGGCTGGTGTGCATTTATAGAGACAAGCAGAATAATATACAAGATAACTTTTCTTTAACTAGTGCTGTCAGTGTTAAAGATGCATCAGTCAACTGTTCATAAATCAGAACCGGATTGTGATGGGGGAACTGACTGTAAATTTTAGATGGTATTTTCTTTTCATCTTGTCTCTGTATAATGCATATTAAAGTAGTATTTATAAGCACTTCACTACTTGTTCCTTTAACAGTGATAACCAAGGAAATACTGTATAGCTGCTGTTCTATAAGCACCACCTACTGTCAGAGTGAATTCGCACCTCATTCAGCCCATCTGCTGTTTTTGTTTCATGAGGTTTAAGTAGCATAATTTCATAATTTAATTTCATATTTCATAAATTCAGACCACTCTGTTTTTGCTTCAAATTTTGAAATTACAAAATAAAATACAGTGGGTGCCTCAATTTTTTTTTTAAATGGCTACAGATAGCTCAGCCTGTAATAGAGCTAATAAACATCTTTTTTATGTACTCATATTTTCATTCATTTTTGTCTCTTGCTTAAAAAAATATTTTTTATAAAATATTTTTGATTCTGTATCTGAATCGGCCCATTTGCTTGTAAAATAAAATCAGAATCGGCCATGAAAATTCAAGATCAGTGCATCGCTAGTTAATGTTATTAAACGGCCATTCACACTAAACATGTTTTGTTTCCTACGCAAACATTCACTAGATAGTTATCGTTGACCACTACGTTGTGTTAAATTAAACATTTTGGTGTTGGCTTTGCGCCCCCTCAGACAAAATTTTGCAGACCTCCCCTGCCTCACAACAGCAGGAAACCCTTCTGGAAAGATTTACTATGATCCAGTGAAGTGCTTTTTGATTTCTACAACAGGTCAGATCAGATCAGATACATCAATCAAGGGCTGCACGATTTGGAGAAAACATTGATCTGAATCCAGCTGAATAACAACACTACTGGTCTTCAGTAGAGTTGCTTATAGCTGAACTGAACTTGTTTCATAATGAATGAACTTTATACAGCTACTGAAGTGAACCAACACTGACGTGACTGGAGCTGAATAATGACACTATTGTCTTGTTAGAGCTGCTTTACAGCAGAATTTGGAATTTGCTTCATTTATGAAGTTTGCATCACTTATTCTGTTACTTTCCTGTTTAATACTATAAAGCTACTTTGAAACAATCTGTACTGTGTAAAGCACAATAAAAATAAAGTTGTCATTAAAAAAAAAAATCTAATTGTGATTTTTCTATTTAAAAAATGCTACTAAAAAACTCCAGATTTGCTGTGCTTGTTTGCAGAGCTGCATAATTTGGCCAAAATGTTTTGATTATACATCAATATATCTATAGACCTTATGTAGCTCTGCCCCTTTTCAGTTGAGCGCTCTTTGGCTTGTCTTCCGTTTGTATTTCCACAGCTTGAAGGTAAGGCTGCACAAATTGAATGAATGAACCACTCTTAAGTTATTCAAAATTAAAACTAAGATGTTAATTCTATTTTTCTTTTTTTATTAAAAAAAAACAAAAAAAACAAACATTTGACCCTCTAACACTAGCGTTCCCTATTCTTTTTCTATTCTATCTACTTGTTTTCTTTTTATTATTAAAAAAAAAAAAAAAGGTATGTGTACTGCATTAGGTTAACTGAGACTTGTCACAGCACTTACAGGTGCATCTCAATAAATTAGAATGTCATGAAAAAGTTCATTTTTTCTTGTAAGTTATTTCAAAAAGTGAAACTTTCATATATTTTAGATTCATTGCATGTTAAGTAAAACATTTCAAAAGTTTTTTTTGTTTTAATTTTGGTGATTAGAGCTTACAGCTCATGAAAGTCAAAAATTAGTATCTCAAAATATATAAATTCCGAGTATCTCTTGTTCTTTGAAACCACAATAATGGGGAAGACTGCTGACTTGGCAATGGTCCAGAAGACGAACACTGACACCCTCCACAAAGAGGGTACAGCGCACGAATGTGATCCAGCGTGTCTATGGATGGAGAGAGGCCACCGTGCAGACAGAAGATCTGACACACAGAGAGTTATACAAGTTATTAAGAGCGATCAGCAGCTGGCTGAGGATTCTAAGGCTTGACATTTGTGAGAGAAGTTAAAACTCTTCTGGTATTATTCTTATAACATGCATTTCCTACAAGAGGAGGATTCCTCACCTGCCCATCCACCAGAGCTGTGAGGGGTAGGTAGTCGAAGAGGTCTGTGAAATATTTCCAGACGTTTGCATTGCCGTATTTCCTCAAGCACTCGTCATAGAAACCGTACACCTGTGTGATCTGTCTGCTCTCGTGGTTTCCCCGCAATATCGTGATGCGTTCTGGATAGCGAACCTTCAAACGAAGTAGATATATGAAGTGTCAAAATGTCTGAAATGTTTGTAAGACCACTACAGTTAATTTAGTAATCATACCTTTAGTGCAACAAGAAGTGTGACTGTTTCCACTGAGTAATATCCTCTGTCTACATAATCGCCCATAAACAAGTAGTTAGTGTCAGGTGACTTCCCTCCGATTCTGAAGAGCTCCATTAGGTCATGAAACTGGCCATGCACATCTCCACACACTGTGACGGGGCAGCGCACCTCCTGCACATTGGACTCTTTAGTGAGAATCTCTTTAGCCTGCAGGTATAAGAACAGGCCAGTGTATCAGCCAGAGGTGAATGTTGTGAAAGAAAAATATCTGACAAGAACGTTTCAAAAGCCCAATCAGAGGTGTGTTTCCCAAAAACAGTAGCTACGTTTACATGGACACTTTTTGCTTCCATCGGAATGAATTCATTCTGATTAACGAATCCGAATGTAATAAAGTGATTGGGCTGATATGCGCGTTTATATGTCACAAGCTTCTGATCGGATTTAATCTTTTGACATGAGCATACTGCCTTACTATACAGAGTTTCCCGCTGTTGTCGCACTTTTAAAAAGCACACTTGATATTTATCTGCTTTGGGTCCTAATTAGGAGCTGACCCGCACATGAACTGTTGTGCTGCGCTGCTTACTTTAGAAAGCAGTAAAAGTGCCCCTTCCCGCACCCAAAACCAGTGGTCTGTGGATGAGAGTCTTGAACAAGGACTGGTGGGACGTTGTCTTGCTCCACTTCACAGACACTGAGTGAAAGCAGCATTTTTGAATGATCGAAACTCATTTATGACACTTTATTTTTTTTAATTAATTTTTTTATGACACTTTATTCACCAGGTGAAATTCCGCACGTCGTACATCATTAAGCAAATTTTTATGTCACTGCACATGCGCAGTATTTTCCAGTTTCGGTTTTCAGTCCGATCAAGTGTTTACATGTCCTCTCGCTCGGATTACAATAGGAATAAACCACCCCTTACAAACAGATCGAAATTTTAATCGGATCTGGCCAATTCAATCTGATTGACATGGTTACATGTGACTTTTTTATTCCGATTGTGCTCCTAGTCCTATTACGATCGGATTATTAGGGTCCATGTAAACGCAGCTACTGTTAGCCAACTATGGCTGTAAGTTCCATCATTACTAACATAGTTCAATAACTCTGCATTTCCCTCAACCATAGTTCCAGTGAACATTCGCAAACTTCTCGGGTCTTTGATCTGAGATTAGTTGCAAAGTTTCCTGTTAGTATAACACGCAGAGATGCAAACTCATCATGGGTTAAAATGGTGACAAAATTCGCATTTCCATTACCTTTTAAATTGCACAAATATAAATGGCGAACTGAAAATTCACCCAATGGAAACACGTCAATTTTGCAAAAACTCCCATATATCGCGAAAATGTTGGTGGTTTTTCAGGCAATTCAAAAAAGGAATATTTCGGAAAACCGCAATGGAAATGGCTTTTTCGCATTTACAGGTCACCTGGCGTACATATAAGTCACATGATCATTCTTTAATGTACTATAACCTCAAAAAAACACTTCATATGTGGCCCACCACAATACTTGTACAAGGGGTATTCCTTGCCATTAAAGCGTGGATAACCCCTTATTTACACTGCACACGTCTGTGGTGCAATACGGCTCTGACACAGCTACCGGAGCTGATAGCAGTCACTTCAATCCTTGTGTTTATACCAGTCGCACCGCAGCACGTTTCAGAAGCCTATATCTTCTTCGATTAAAATTGAAAATGATCAGGATGACAGAAGCAGCTTTTAAAGACAAAATATTAAAGATCCCCTGTAGTGAAAATCAAGTTTTTTTATGTTGTTTATTTGTCTATGTAGTGTTTTTAATATGCTTTTAGACAATGTACCAATCCATTAATCAACACCACTGCTGAGTATTTTCTCCTTAAAACTGTAGTTTCCGAAAAGCAGTCCCAGAAGCACGGTTTGAAACAGCTCTTTTTTTGCTACGTCACAAAATTCAATAACCAATCACGTGAAGGGATCCTATCATTATCATATCATTAGCTGTTCTGCAAAGCAGGGGGTATATAGTGAGAAGGCAGCCAGGTTAATCCGGTATATTTTTCTGTAGATATTTTGCTAGCTGTTGACATTTTTCACTATTTTCACGATGGCATGTGCTTTTAGCGCTTATTTGTATTAAGAACCGCTAACTTGAATAATAATCCGTGGCAACAGTGTAAAAGTAGCCCGGAATCAGACCCACCTCTCCTGCATTGACATCCGCATGACAGGATATGCTCGCAGACACAAATTGAAATCACAAACTTGGCTGCATTTGAATCTGAGGCATTTTGAGGGCACAACATCGTCAAGCAAGTAAATTTAACGAATGTTAAATGCACTGCAGTTGTCCACTAGTAAAAAAAAACAAACAGTTTTATCAGTCATTATCCATGTAGGAACCAGCGCAAATAACCACTACATAACATATGTAAAAGCATGAACAAAAAACATCAAACATGTTTTTTGCAAACTTCATGTTTTGTTATATGAAGACTTACTGGCCAACTCAAAGAAAAAAGCATGTCTCTCTGCTCTTTCTGAAGAGCTACAGTATATGGGTAACATTTGAAACATCAGCATGGCAAGTTGTGATGGTCATGAGAAACACCTCTAGATTAAGCAATATCACAGTGTGAGTGTGGTATTGCTCTATACAACAGTTCAATACACAAAATAAAATTGAGTAAGTCACTGTCAAGCAAGCAGAGTAATGAGTGGTCAACACAGCTTTGGTTCATCATACTAACAACAAATTAGGGGTGGGCAATATGACCAAAATCTCATATCACGATATGATTAATTTATCACGATATAGTTGTTTTGCTTTTAATAAGGTTTTTATATCAAAGTTTTGATACCACAGAATTTTCATAATTTTTGTCACCAGTGTCATCACAAAAAAACTAATTCAAGCCTAAAAAAAGAAAAAAAGAGAGAAAACAAGCTCACTGAAGATAAGTAACTAATTACAAGCAATAGGACAAAAACTACAATAAATAAATGAGAAATGCTACATGCATTGTATAAATTAATCAAAAACACTGCATAGTTTTCATTGTGTAAATTAAATTTCTTACTATTAAAGTTACAAAAGTGATTTAGTCAAAAGCAGTGAGAGATGTTCTCTCACTGTTGTTTGATTAAAGCCCGAGACACACTGCACGATTTTAGCAATCCAATAAGACCATTGCATGTCACACTGTGCGACATGGATTGAATAAACTACGACGTGTGTACTGTACGATGATGACACCCATTGACTCATACACTACGACGCATGTTTCAATAAAAGAATAAAACATCAACATGCGCTAGTGGTAAACAAAAAGAGGATGATAAATCACACTTTAGCAGTTGTAGTTTTATGCGTGCTGAAAAAAAAGTGGAAGCAGCGAAAGAGGAAGGAGCTTGAGGTAAGTGGTTTTATGTTTTAGCGCCATGTCGTGTTGATTTCACGCCGCATTTTTATTGGCTGGTCAGTAAACGAAGATCGTAGCTGCAAACACACCGTGCGATAATCATGATTTTTTCATGATGCCAATCTTTCATCTGGGACAGCCGAAAATCGTGCAGTGTGTCTCAGGCTTAACACGAATGACACACAGCAGGAACATTAGACTGCTGTCACTTTAAGAGATGCCGGATTCAATATACTGTTACACGTATTTTCTTTCTCAGCTGTTTGCTTTCACTTAAAGGGATAGTTCACCCAAAAATGAAAATTCTGTCATTAATTACTCACCCTCACGTAATTCCAAATCCATTGTGGAGAGAGTATCTCTACACGCTCTATGTGCAGCACATTCAATTGTGCACCGCATATACAGACAGCATACAGCACACAGCAAAGTGACATGTGTAGGGTTGGGCGGTATGACCAAAATTATATTTCACGGTATGACTAATTTTATTTCAAGATACTATTAATACTTAGCCTGGTAATACCAAACTCTGCTACTTCGCTTTGCTTCGTAGGCAGAGTCTGGAAGGGCATAATTGACAAGCGTTTACTTTCTCGTGGGGGGGCGCTTGTCTGAACTTTAAAATCATTGGTGTAACCGTAAGCCAATCACACGCCTCCCCAGTTTCTCGCTGACGATTGGTAACAGTTGATAAATTAAACTTTTCCCAAAACCTGTCGGGAGTAGGGCCACAACATCACCTTCATTCAAAATGTGAACCAAACACTCTTCTTGTTCGGGCTTCAGTTGGCAAATGCCGGGAATATTCTCCACAACAGAGCGAAAAGCATCCCGTGTCTCCATGTCCGCTGTCGTTTTAGATTTCCCTAACCTAAACTACAATCTGATTCAGCACTTAAGCGTCTACGTCACGGCTCTCAGCCCGCCCTCTGTTCGCTGGTTGGACGGCTGTTTCGGAGCCGGAGATAATCTGGGAGCTGGTTTGCTAT
>JAFVLL020035854.1:0-13001 GCA_021397915.2 Tor tambroides | reverse complement strand
TAGGGGCTCCTTTTGCTTTAATTACTGCCTCAATTCGGCGTGGCATGGAGGTGATCAGTTTGTGGCACTGCTGAGGTGGTATGGAAGCTCAGGTTACTTTGATAGCGGCCTTCAGCTCATCTGCATTGTTGGGTATTATACAGTAATATTCTAATATTTTGAGATACTGATTTTTGACTTTCATGAGCTGTAAGCTCTAATCATCAAAATTAAAACAAAAAAACTTTTGAAATGTTTTACTTTACATGCAATGAGTCTAAAATATATTAAAGTTTCACTTTTTGAAATAACTTACAAGAAAAAATGAACTTTTTCACGACATTCTAATTTATTGAGATGCACCTGTATGGTGAAAAACTGTATTGGACATTACATGTAATTTTATGGTAGTATACCGTTTTTGGAAGTGAAAAAGAAAGTATAATTTGCAGTGAACAACCGTAAATAGACATTCCCAGAATTCCCTGCATTACATTTCAAATTTAATGTTTTTTTGGGGGGGGGTTTTGTCGAAATAACTGTTTCCATACATTTTACAGTGAACCTTCTAAGCCATGCATTTATGAAAGCTACCGTAGGTGGCAAAGTGACATTCCATTCCATCAATCCTCATCCTCTTAGCCACCACAATATCAAACATGCCAGTGCTAATGTAAGATCAGAATATTCAAACAGAGCTAATTCAACATCAGGACTGATTTCCTGTTTATGTGAATACCACAAAAACATGTTCTTCCAAAACTCAGACTCAGAAGATTTGCTGATTCGTATACAGTATATTAATGTAGAAGGAGCTTATGTCTTAAAAGGAGTAGATATGAAAGGAGTTTGGTATTGAATGAACAGGTTGTTTTCGAACTGGGTTGTAAACAGTGTTGTTTCATTGGGGAAGGAATTAAAAGCAGATTGGTTGTGATGCAGAGTAGATATCGGAAGGCTTATGATTGAAAGACCTATTGATGTGAAACATTTAGCAACATAGATTATGAAGTGTTCAGAGGAACTTTCAGTAGAAAGAAGGTGGAGAACATTCTGCAAGATGGATTTTTAGATTGTGTTTACATTGCTGGAACTTAGAATTCCCGGAAAACAGCAAATCCCTCCTGTACATAAACAAAACACCACCAGAACCTGTCTACGCCTGGGCACCTCACAACATTAGGATGGATGGTGGTGGGGGTGTCCACAAAACAGCATCACCAGAAAAACTATACTTATCAACTTCTCTCACTATGTTGCTTCACCATCTATCAATTGTTTGCTACCACAGCAGTGATTTTTGTTTATGTATACCGTCTTCCATGTAAAGGTTCAAAACCTTAATGTTTTTGTCTGAAATCTTAGCTCTTAGGCTAACTCTTCCAGCTTTTGTGATACTCACACAGTTCACACAGATACACAAGTACACTTGCCATTTTGCCCTTTTACTAACAGCTAAACACGCCAGGTGTACTCCAATGAGATTTTCTCTCCCTCTTTGGTTCAAAGTATGTTTACAGCACATTGACTGATTCCAGTTGATATGTTGTGCTATCTTCTGTTTTGGCACACCAACAGCCACTGGCATCAGAAAACAAATGCATGAAAAATATAGAAGATATAGATAATGGGGGCTAATCCTTGCACTATTTCCTCTGTAATTTGAAGAAAATACCAAGAAACAATATCTTTTCCACCCAACATGCTGCAAAGGAAGACTTTAAGACATCTTCTTTTTTGCTGTTCTTTTGAGCCATGAAATGCAGACTGTTGAGAATCATTTAAAAGCAGATTGGTTTGAGTGCTAAGCCTTTAAAGAGTCCCAAAATAGAAAATCTTTTTTCTTTCTCCAACTCTCCCTGTCTCTTCCGCTTCCCACCTCTTCTCTCAAACTTGATGGCTCCCTTATTTTATCTGTTTGTATTCCCTCAGAATCAGCGTCAGTAGGAGGTGGGTTGACGTGGGTGCGTCTGCCTTCTGTACAGTTGCCCAAGCGTGAGTAAGGAAGCATGTTGTCTTCCATTACATCCTATACCCCTAGTGAGAAACTGACGTGTAAAGTTAGAAAGCTCTGGGGTATAACTCAGTTGTAAACACCTCTCTAATGTAGGCTATGCATCTGCATGAGACGAAAGAAGCTTTCTTTCTTTGGAAAGGGTTGAGCATTGCTGAAAAATACTGCTATTGCTCATGTTTGCTTGTACCTGTATCTTTTGTGAGCTAGTACTTGTTTGATGGCTCATTGTCAATCAGGGAAGATGCTTGCTAGTAAGGATGTTATCACAGCAGTGTTTTTGTAGTCTATAAGTACTGGCAGTCAAGTGTTTACAGAAGAAAGGGCTCATGATCTCAGCTGCATCATTATCATGATGCCTTTATAAAGTTATTCTTAATACAGATAAGGTCTCTCTGTTCATCTGTCTTTCTCTCTCTAGCCCCATCGGCTCCCTAATAGGCCTTTTGGTCAATGGAGGATTGCAGTAACGGGGGTGAAGGCCAAGCTAGCTGGCCGTGATTGAGAGATCAGCTTTGGCCGGCAGAGGATGAGAAGATTACCACTCTGTCATCATCTGTGTATTACAGGATGGGCCAAAAAATAAAAACAAATATCACTCCATGCACATGTGTTTTTAAAGACAGCCCGCAATGTTATGAGTTTAGCAGTAGATTAGTGATTACTGTGTAATCGAGAAGCATGGATGTAGCAATTAGCACACAATGCAAATGCAGGAAAGTGAACACAATAAAGTGCATCAAGAGGAAGGAGTCGTGTCAAACAGAACTCAGAATACCATAGTGGTTCATCTATTTCTGCATGTTTGTTTGGTCTAGCCTGCTCTGCAGGGCTGAAGAACAAGAGGAGATTGTCTATAAACAAGTAAGAAGAGAGTACGAGAACGAAGCGGGGGCGAACAATCTGCTTACAGGCTCAGCTCCAGCACATGGTGGGTGCGCTCAGATGGAAGAGGCAGAGGATGACAGAGCAAGGAGCTCTGATGGCAGGAGTCTCCATATGGCGACTGTGGCCCGTTAGCCGGTCAGCAGGCCAGAGCGCTTCTGGGGTCCAGGGCTGCCCCGCATGCCTGGTGTGGGCACACAGAACAGAGGAGGACAGCTGGAGTGGGCACAAGGCTCGAGGACAGATTTGGGGGCGGGCAAGAGGTGCCAGCTCTGAGCTCAGTGGGGAGTGGCGGGAGATGGCTGGCAAGCGCAGAACAAGCATATGGAGGGCAGGTTGGTACTTTGACTGGCGCTGTGACATGCACCTGCAGTAGGGCTCGGCTCAGAAGCGGCCCCACCTCTCCAGTCGGACCCTGTTTTAGCCCCTCTTTTTACCCAAAACCCCCTAATTCTGCTCCTGGCCCACCAGAGCAGCTCACAGCCAGAGGGTAGGTGTGCTATCTCAGCAGGGCGCAATACTCCATCACACAGTCTCTTTCTCATGTACACGATTCCTTCTCCCTCTTTTGCACTGTACTTACACATTGCGGCATTAAATTCATCTTAATGTGGATTGCTGGTGCTTTAATGTTAGGCAGCTAAACTTTTGACCTAGTTTGCTAACAACAGACCAGAGCACAAGCTGTGTTTCGTGTCACCACCTCTCTCTGTTTGTCTGTCTGCTTCTGTAAAGATAATGTACAGTTGTAGAAAGCACCAAGGTCATTTTAGGTTCTGTTCTCTAATTAGTGTATTCATTATTCCCCCTTGAGTACTGGACTGAAAGCTGTGCTTTAATGAGGTGCATGTTTGTGTGAGCATGTTTGTAATGCACCAGAGCAGTGCTTCTAAGGGTTTAATTGTGTCTGTACCGTGGTACTCAATAGTGCAGCAGTCCTCTATAGCTGTAACAAAAATTATACTGGCAATGTCCTCTGAAACAAACACATACAACAGTAGAAAATATAAATAACAGAGTTGAACGGATAGTTCGCCTAAAAATGAAAATTTTGTCATTAATTATTCACCCTCATGTCATTCCAAACCTGTAAGACATTTGTTCATTTTCGGAACACAAATTAAGATATTTTTATGAAGTCCGAGAGGTCTCTGGCCCTCCATAGACAGCAAGGGTACTATCACATTCAAGGCACAGAAACATACTAAGGACATTGTTAAAATGGTCCATGTGACATCCGTGGTTTAATCGTAATTTTATGACGCTACGAAAATACTTTTTGTGTGCAAAAAACCCCCCGAAAATAATGACTTTATTCTTCTCCTGCAAGTTACTGTCTTTCGCCATTATGGAGAGTACCATGACACATGTGTGTGCTTTCTTCTGAGCAGCGCATGCATGTTCTACATCAGCAGCACAATGCACATGCATTATTTACGTGCGGAGGAGAGCATGCGCATACGTCATGATACTCACTGCATAATGGTAACAGTGGAGAAGATGGTAACTCAGTGGAGAAGAATTGTTTAATACAATGATGTTTTTGTTTTCTTTGCACACAAAAAGTATTCTCGTAGCTTCGTAAAATTACCGTTGAACCACTGATGTCTCATGGACTATTTTAATGATGTCCTTACTATGTTTCTGACCCTTGACCATGGTAGTACCCTTACTGTCTATGGAGGGTCAGAGAGCTCTCAGATTTCATAAAAAATATCTTAATTTGTGAAGATGAACGAAGGTCTTACGAGTTTGGAACGACATGAGGGTGAGTAATTAATGAACTTTCATGTATTGTAATGTAAAGGGCTAACCGCCAGCAAGCGGCTAACCATGTCCGTTTAGTGGCTCCGTAGAATGCGTCATTTGTTTTCTGTGCCTTTCTGCGTACGGATTCACGCTTCGGGCACACCCCTAACTCTGCTCCCGATGTCATCGTCTATCACGATGTTTCACTGTAGACATTGTTCGATGCCAATTTGGTAGACATCGCACAACCCTACTGTCATACCGACACCGCAAGCTTCATGCTTTCTAACCACATCTCCACCTTTGTACTTTTATGTTGCAATTATTCTGCTTATTGTATATATAAAATACAATAAGTTTACATAAGTAGTCCCACATTCTACCCCTAGATTTAATTGTCTCATCTTGGGCTGTGTTTAGGTCAAGATAATCAATGACATTAATTAGGTGCAGAGAGAGGGTCATTGTGCCTGCCGAGAGCAACTCTCATATCCAGATGGTGGATAGACAATGCCAGGAGAGCTGGCTACATGGATGCTGTTCACCCAGGCCACTAAAGGATGAAAGGAGCAGGTGCTGGAGACAGGTTCGGCATGCTACCAGCTCCATGATTGGCTGGGCCACCTGTCTGTCCAAGTGCAGTGTGCCAGGCCCAGTATGAAATGAGCAGCACCCTGCCGGTGCCCCTCACACAAGCAGATGTTGCAGTGGGACGTACAGCAGCATGTCAGGGTTCCTTGTGTTGGCTGACTGCTCCATCACAGATGTAAGGAGCCAAAGGCCAGTGGCCCCGTTAAGCCCCTGTCAGGCCGGGTTTGTTCCACCTGATCAAAGTTGTGCTGGCTGGTGGGATGGCGACTCGGGTCTCCTCTCAAATGTACCCAACACACAACCATGCAGATCTTAGATACAGTCATTAATATGAGAAAATGAAAGGGACATTAAGATGTGTTCAGGCTTGAATGTGGCAGCGTGATATGATCTTGTTAGTTATAGCGTGCTTTATGACCTGAGATGCTGGTTTCTCTGCAGATAGCAGATGTTAATGGCTGTAAGACGGAAAGAGGCCGGCAGTAAAATTTGAGTGAGTTAATTTCTCCCTCCTGTGTGGACAGACCTCACACCACTCTTCTTTTCGACTCTCACACGCCATCTGTGCATGCACGCACACACACACCCACCAAACGTAGTGTGTTGCTTCACAGCATGAGGTTTGCTCTTACGACTTTTGTGTGTGTAAGCAGTTATCTCTGATCAGGTTTATGACAGCCACATCCTTTTAGCAATCACCTCTTGACTTTTCTCTTCCATTTGAGCATTTCTCTCTTGTCTCTTGTCAGCTCCATTTCTTTTTTCTTTTCTCAATTTTTTTTTTTCCATTTCATTTTAAGGCCACACACTTTACCTTCAGCTGTATAAAAACACCAGAAGTCATCTGTGACAACCAGTTCTCCAGCCGTTTTATATCACACAATGAGACCCTTCCTTGATCTCTGCTTTTTCAGAAGGCCCTAGTCTTTTCAATGCTACTATAAAACAACCTTTACCTACCTAACTGCATCAACACAAGAGCCCTTAAGAGCTTGTGCAAAAATCTGACACCTGACAGCTATTTAACCTCTGGAAATTCTCACACATCTTAGATTTAAATGCTTGACATGCTGATTCTTTCTTAAAAATACACACACAATTGCTTCCCTTTCAATTTATGAAGTGGATTTTCAATTGAACTGGCCATGCCGAACATTGGCTTGGAATTTAAAATGCAATTAAATTAAAATTGCAATTAAAAGCAACAGTAACTCAACAGAGGAATTAGATTATATAAATACATCATCAATTTTGATTAGTTATGATTGATTCCTATTGATTCTCTATTACATAGAATATTTTTCATCAAATTAGACATATAACACTTTAGTTTCTATAATGTCAATGTCAAAATAACAGAACCATTGAAACTTATTTTAAATTTGTTATACAGCATCGGTCAACATTTCAGCATTGTTTACTGAAATCTGAATACAAGTAAATTTTCACATCAGAATGTGGAGTAAATTAGAGAATTTTGCCAGATGAACATGTCAGCATCAGAAATGCATAACATACACTAAAATGTATACACACAAATTAGGTAGATATTGTAATTATGTGGCATTTGAAATATTGATTTTTAAAATATAACCTAAATATATATGTTATACCTTATGTTGTATGTATGATAATGTTTAATTCATACTGGTTTTTATAAATAATCATTTAAAAATAATAATAATTAATAATATTTTTTTTTTTAAAAAACTTAATTTTTATTAAATAATCATTTAATTTTGCATTGTGCTTGCAACTGTTATGGTTTGCTGGGTCCAAAGAGTGGGACACTGTGTAGATCTAATCTCAGCTTTTGCAAACACATGAAAAATATACATGATTAACAGAAGATAACAAGAAGAATATTTCATTCAAAGCAAAATCAAAATGATACAGCTTAATTTGACAATATAAAAATTGCTTTGTTAAAACAAAAACCCACCAAAAACTTAAAGAAAGAGAGAGTGAAACCTATGTGTCCTTCAAATAGAATCAAAATAATTACAAGTGGGTAACTTGAAATTTTAGATGATGCACAAGTTACCGAGTTGTGACATTAGAAGGGATGTGTGTAAATATGAAACATAGCAAAAACACTCATCTATAATACAGACAATATAATATAATATTCTACTGTATAATATGTATGCAAATGAATCACTCAAGATTCACAGTTTGATTTATGTAAACAAAACATTTTGTTGCGATACCGTGTATAAATATGTGAAAGAAATTAATATTTTGCAATTCAAATGTAGCTTTTTTTTGCAAGTTTCCTATTTGCACTTGAGGTCAGCATTAAATTAGATAATCGACCGCAGGTGAGCATGATCAGTAACTATGAAAACAAATATAAACACAGGAAAAGAGAACACAAATACGAAAGAACCTAATAGAAATTAAGAGTCCATAGATTCATTCAAAATAAATATCTTTGAAAACAGGATACCTGTGACAGCACCTCTGTTCCAATTTAGGGTTGGAGTTCTGAATGCTGTAAAATGGTCTTAAATCCCTATAGATTCCTTCAAGTGGTAAACCCCAGTCTGGCCCTTACTATCAGCTACTTTTGGCAGTGTACCTCCTGATTTCTCTGTTTACATTCTTTCCCCCATATACTGATTGTATTCAATCACACACACGTTACAGTTACATAAACTTGGGTCACGCAATGCAAATATTAAAGCTTTCTTCAGTTAGTTTTTGATGCTGGTGCTGATTGGGCTGAGTAGTAGTGTTTTTATTACTGTTATTCATTAACCCTTCTGCCAGTTCAACTGCTGTTTGAAGGGATGAAGTGTCAACCTCACCAAACCCAGTCCACCAGAAATACAGGATATTATGTGCATATGAACCATTATATGTAATATAATTACAGTCTTCTGTTTCTTTTAGTTGATGATCTAATTCTCTTCCTTTAACACTGAACCACATACCCTAGAAAAGTTTTTTTTTTCCAGATATTATCATGATTTTAATACAGTGGTATTATTCATTTAAATACCATGTTATGTGAATAGGTTATTTACCTAGAACACGTGAAATGACAATAATAATAATAATAATTTAACAATTAATGTAACAGTAAACAGCAATGACAAATGAAAGCAACAAAAGAACCGATTTGTGCAAATGTATCAGATTTCCACACTGCTCCTGATGAACAAGTCTAGTCAAGTATCAAGTTTAGACCAGGTCGTGATTACATATGAAATCTTACTATTACACACCAGATTTTCCTGCAGTGTCCATCTTTCTCTGTTCTGTCTCTGTCGTTTTTCACTAATGTGTCATTTCTCCCAGTAGCCTGCAGGCTTTAAAGGGGCTGTTGCTAATTTCCAGTAAAAGGACAAGGTGGAGTCATGAGATAAGCCAAGAGTAGATGTGAAGCTCACGCTAATGCCACAAAAACAATATCTACGCCCTTCTCTCATCCCTTTGCTTTCATGGAAGCATTTTAGTTCACACTTAAAGTTGAAATTAGTTCAGTTTTCTTTATTAATACATATGTCTTTGTCTTATGTATATTATTCTAACAAACTAAAGAGAATCTTTTGTCAAAATGTAACTTGCTCCACCTCTGAAACGATTTTCTTTTTCTGCTGCTGTCACCAAGGCCAGTGCATCTTTGATATTTAATATATTATCCTGACATGGATGTTACCAAGTTCAATCCTACATTGTTTGCTGTTGAATAATCAAAAATGCCTTACAGAATTGGATGCCGTTTCTTCCCTTTAATACTAGTTTGAATGCAAACAAGCAGAAAATTGATCAGATTTGATCTGAAACATGTTTAGCTAAAACCATAATGCTGTCAGACTGCATGGCCTGAGGAACAAGTACTAATGTTCTCCTGGTAAAGTGAGATGTCAGTAAAAAGCTACATGTCAGGGTTATGTGCTGGAGGGTGTGGAGGCAGGAATGTTGAAACCGTGATGGATTATATGCTTATAGTATGAAGAGGCCTCAATACATTAAGGCAGTTTGTTGGCTCAGAGCTAAGGGTCAGCAGACGGGCGGGTGAGAGGGAGGAAAACACTGAGGACAGCATTCCACCACTGGTTAAACAACGGGCCATGCCAAGAAAAACAGAGGGTGAGAGAGAGAGACGGGTGGTTTTGTTAAGCATGATAAATAACATCAGAGTCGGCAGCTAAATGGAAATCAATGTGATTAGTCCATTAGTGAGAGCTTGAACTCACCCGTTTCTCTCTCGCACAGTCTCTTTCTGTCTCTCTGCCCTCTTCCATTAGGAACTTATCAACCACAAGACATCTTTACTACTTTGCTCGGAATAATTCCATTTTCTGTATTACATCTGCTTGTGTTTCCTTTTTCACTAATGTCACAGGAATTCTTTAGCCCTCTCTAATTTATGTCATGATTATCCCTCATTGCCACTTCCTGATCGTGTATTAATTGCAATTAATATTTATTAACAATTTCATTTTTCAAACAATTTCAATTATTAACAGTGGCGATGACTTTAAGACTGCACAGGATGTGTGTATTTTCCAAAACTTGATGCATAGAAAAATTACATTTATCTGATAATCTGTACACACACACACACACACACACACACACACACACACACACACAAAACAATTTAGCAAATATAGCTAAATATTAGACTGTCTGGATCAACTTTAATCTTTCTACATAAATCTGTGTGTGTCACAAAATAGATCTCAGTACATATTTTAACACTTGTAACTGATATCTGTGTACTGACCACAACTGTTTGAAATGTGAATGCGTTGCATTGGGTGATGTGTTCATCTGAAAATACCTTAAATTTATTCACCATCCCTTGTCTTTGACTAGCACTAGTTAGAACACCTCCCATAATCCCCTGTGTATGAGTTATTCTGGTGGAGATTATGCAGTGGTATGTTATAATTTGACGAATAATTGCTTTGGCCGAAATAGTTCCTTGGATCCGGATGGCCATCTGTTCTTTGGGCAGAGCCTGTGAGCGCTTTAATTCTACACACACACACCACCTGATAAATTATGAGAAGTTATGGATTTTGGTTTTAGACTAAGGTATTTTGGGAGTATGTAGTAATACATTTAGAAATATGCTTTTGTGATACATTGCTGAGCTGTGGTCATTTTTATTCTGTTTTAAATGCTATATTAATTTCCTCCATCAACATACACACACACACACACACACACACACAGGCCTTTAAAAATTGGTTCATGCACAAAACAAAATTTTGCTAATACAACCAAGTGAATGGATACTATCATAATAGACAAAACAAGAACTATCATGAAAAAATTGTGAATACAAGTTATGTTCTATATTTTAAGTCATATATTTCGGATTCAGAGCAGTTTTAAGATCATTTAAGTGACAGAATTAAAGTTTGTGCAAATTAAAATCTGGTGCCTCAAAATATGTAACACCTGATGTCAAAAAGCATTGGTTCTCTGGTGTCTTGGGGCCAATTTAGGGACAAAATGATATTTGAATGCTTTTTAAGATTTTATAGTATCCACTATACTAATGAAAGGCTGGTAATGACAGCAGCAGACAGTTTTTGTAGTACTAGAACTTATCTTAGTGATTAATTTATCAAAAGCGTAGCACACAAGAAGAACAATGGTTTGGACAGTTTCCAGGTGTGCAGTTCACTTGTGTGTGTCGTGAGCATAGACATCATTTACGAGTCCTGCCATGTTTTACCATGGCTGGTTTTTAATTCATGACTCTTGCATTATGCAAAAAGTTTATAAAGAGACTAACAAGTCATGGCTGATTTATAACTTCAGATGGAAATATTTATCTACTAACCCACAATGTCCAAAAACTGACAGTAACAGAAGTAAGGACTAAGTTATCAAATAAAATGTATCACTGCATTACACAATTAGTTTAATGACTATACGCAATTTAACATGTAGATGATTTGATCATAATACTGAAATTCCATATGCCATGTATTTATCAAGACAGTAAAAGGTTATGGTCAAATATTTGGTCGGTCTGTTATTGTACCCTAACGAGAAGTCAGTGTGGTATGTCTAGCCATTTAGCAGAAGTATATTAGCACAGGATAATTTACTATTGTGAATAATATTAAGGTTACATTTATGTAGCGTCACAATCAGCCAGACTTCAACCAACAAAATGATGCCCATGGGTGTGAGTGTGCATTCCAAATGTGAGTGAGAGTGTATACATACAGATGGAGGAAAGGGCGAGACAATGTCTGCTCGCAGTTGGTTTGCTGGATCAGTGGTGTGTGGCACTGTGATCAATAGAAGGGCTGAGCAGAGAGAAGCAGTGTAATAGTCGGGTCAGCCACTCTGACAGCCATTACAGCTACTTCTGTTAATAGAGTAGCACCTGTGTGTGTGTGTGTGTGTGTGCTTGTGACAGAGGCACTAAAGGAAAGTTTGCCATTTAATTCACTTAGTTTAAAAAGTGTTAAGGACTACATGAAATTAACACTGACTCTTTGCTTAGTTTCTTAATAAAAGTCTCTGGTATTATTGTGAATGATTCATCAGTTATTCTATAGATAACACTTTTGTTTTACCTATTTTTCATAAAAACTCTGTGAAATTACTTTTCTTGTGATGTAATCAATGAGGGGGGGGATACTCATATCCGTACATTAACCTGGAATACTCATATTCCAGGTTAATGTATGGATTCCTCGTTAATAAATTTATTTAAATTATTCATAGTTTAACAAAAACACCATTGGTTTCAAAGACATGAATTCAAAATAGCTAAATTCAACATCAAAGACATCAATATAGCGCATGCTTACATTGACAAACAGTCACAAAATATCTTATGTGAACAACCCTCTATTTTGGATTCCTATTTGCATTCTATTTAATGAGGATCTCACAGATTATGCATGATATTATAATTACCAAACATTAATATGAAACAATGTTTATTTTATTTTATTTATAAGTCATAAATCAGAAAACATTTTCTCATCTCATTTGCATTGGCATTTCATGTAATATACATTGTCATGTAAATAAAAAGTTGTATTGTCTTTGTGAGCACAGACTGGTTCATAAGCCGTGTTCACAGTCATTAACACGTAAAGTTCTGCATCACATCCTCTCAGAGTCTGCTGGATTCAGTGCCCTGGGAATGTCTTTCCAGGTTCACTGTGGACACACATAAATTAACTCTGAGTTGACTGAAGGTGTAATGTGTTGCTGGGAAGGTGTTCCTGTTCTGATTTCACAAAGTTGCAGAAATAGAGAATAAGTTTTGCGGTTTAGTTACAATAAGCACTCTTTTTGCTTTGAGGAGGAGTTTTTGAGTTCTTCAAATATACTGCTTATTTTTATAGTATAATAAACATGAAAAAATCAAGCAAAATTTAATTCCTCACACCATGGCTGCTTACAATAATTTTTCTGTTTTCAGATAGACCCAAGAAAGATGTTGTTCACTGCTTTTTCTCTCTCTCAAAACATAGGGCATCAGCTGAGTAAGGCTATTTAGCAGTGGCGGCTGCTGGTCTTTCAAAGAGGGGAAGCTCATTTTCGGCCTACATCATAAAAATTGTCCATTTATTTATACGTAAATTCTGCCCTACGTTCCTTTTCCGCTATGGGACTGAGCTCGAATAGCTTCAGCGTAGGGGTGTGCGATATTGAAAAAAAAAAGATATCTCGATATTTTTTGGGATTTTTTCGATAACGATAATTAGACGATATTTTGCAGAGTGTGTTATTGTGCTGATATCTGACTACTGTGGACAGCTGCAGTTTTTGATATTCTTCATATTCT
>JAFVLL020035852.1:0-24449 GCA_021397915.2 Tor tambroides | reverse complement strand
CTCATATCAGATGTCAGATCTTTCCTCTTATCTGCTGCAGCAAACATTTAATATAGTTGAGTAAGGGAATAGGTGGTGTGTCAGTGCATACGACATCTAGATGGTCATGGTGTAGGATACCAGTTGCTCTGCTTTTCGGGAAAGCATTTACTTTATTTTATTGGTGTAAAATGGCCAGGTAGTAAGTAATCTTTTAAATATCTAGCTTAAAGATATAGTTTACCCAAAAATGAAAGTTCTATCATTAATTACTCCCCTTCATGTCGTTCCAAACCCATAAGACCTTCGTTCATCTTCAGAACGAATTAAGATATTTTTGATGAAATCTGAGAGCTTTCTAACCCTGCACAGACAACAGTGCAACTGTCAAGTTCAAGGCCCAGAAAGGTAGGAAAGACATCATTAAAATAGTCCATGTGACATCAGTGGATCAACTCTAATTTTATGAAGCTATGAGAATACTTTTTGTGCACAAAGAAAACAAAACTAACAACTTTATTCAACAATTTCTTCTCATCCATGTCAGTCTTTGACGCATGTTCATGAGAGTACCATGATGGGTGAGTAATTAATGACAGAATTTTCATTTTTGGGTGAACTATCCCTTTAAAACATATATGCAAAGTTCTTAAAACTTTCATCTTTATTGGTTTAATATATTTCTGAAAAACATTTAAACCACTTTCTACAAAAAAAAAAAAAAAAAGTAGTGTAACTACAGTATTAGGTGAAAAGTATTAAAATTATTTTTTTGAATATACAACTGTTTACAAGTTTTTTTTTCTTTTTCAAAAAAAAAAAAAATTAAAAGGTTAAAAATAAAGAATTAAATAACTTAATCCTTAATCCAGACTAAATACTGAGCATCTTGTCACTGACTCAAATATGTAAGTCCGATTTATGCTTTGTTCTTCAATATTTGACATTTTCTGGTTTTGTCAGTAGTGGACATTTGTTTCTTGTTCTTACAATTCCGCACTGTTTTTGTATGCTTTCCAGCTTTTCTTATTCCTTTCAATCCATGTTTTGGGCCTAATTTGTCATTCTGTTCTTTCTCCTTGTCTTTCCAGCACATTCCCTAGTGTAGTCATCCATCTATGTCTTATGTGCTGAAAAGAAGCAGCGGGAAGCTTTGGTAATAGTGTCAGAGTAGATCGTGCCATGGAAAAACTCAGCTCAGACTCAAAGCATTCTGGAATGGTTTTGCATCTTTCTGAAGAACGCCACGTAACATGCTCTGTTTGATATTAACAAGAACATCCCAAACAGCTGGCTGTCACTGTGCTGCAAACAAATTAAAGTCAGATTAGTTAGAACTAATCATACCAGGTTCATTTTAGACTATGCGTCTTCACAGCAGGTGTGGATTTGAGTAATGTCTTTGTGAGGTTGAGATGGCCTCTGGAGAAGTCATTCAGACCTGAGACCTCTGCAAATGATTTTCGTTTGAAAAAAGATTTTTGCTAGGTGATATAGAGTAAATACCGAAGACATCCTGATCATTGAAAAATCAGATGTGTTTGTATTTTGTAGAGTGTTTCACAGTAAATGAACAGTGTAATGTATAGCCTGGGAATGTATCAACAGAAACAATTTATGAGGTTCTGGTTTGTCATCTACATGATTTAGATATCCCTTTAGTCCCTTAGACCTTCTGGATCATTTTCATCTTTCTGAGAGTTTTAGAAAAAGACAGATGTACAGGTTAAAAAACGTGAGTATTATAGCGAACAAGGTCTGAATATGTCAGCTGGACTGGACTAGGAACGCTCCAGATGTTCTGGGGTGTTTGAGGAGCTCCAGTAAAGTCACGTCTGAAAGCACCTTTATGGAGAGAGCTGGGAGCTTTGGGTGTCTCTCAGCGTCCATGACTAGAGAGGGAAGGAGGAATAAAAAAAAGTGTAAAGAAGAAAGGAAAAACCTCAATATTCCAGTTGAAGTTATTCTTTAAAGGGATAGTTCACCCAAAAATGAAAATTCTGTCATTAATTACTCACCTTCATATTGTTCCAAACCTGCAAGACCTTCATTCATCTTCGGAACACAAATTAAGATATTTTTTATGAAATCCAAGAGCTTTCTGACCCTGCATAGACAGCAATGCAGCTAAAACATTCAAGCAGAATGGTAGTAAGGACATCGTTAAAATAATCCATGTGACATCAGTGGTTCAACTGTAATTTTACAAAGCTGTCCAGGGAGAGAAGAAATCATTGAATAAAGTCGTTATTTTTGTTTTCTTTGCGCACAAAAAGTATTCTAATAGCTTTGTAAAATTACAGTTGAACCACTGATGTCACATTGACTATTTTAACGATGTCCTGACTACCTTTCTGGGCCTTAAACATGGTAGTTGTGTTGTTGTCTATATGCAGGGTCAGAAAGCTGTCAGATTTCATCAAAAATATCTTAATTTGTGTTGCGAAGATGAACGAAGTGTCTTACAGGTTTGGAAGGACATGAGTGTGAGTAATAAATGACAATTTTAATTTTTGGGTGAACTATCCCTTTAATGAATGGCAGAATGAAGATTTTGGAAGCTAATTGAACAACTTAAGAAAAGCTAAAGATAAAAATGCTTTCCAATGTAAATTTCTAAGCATATTTTACTGAAAATTGTTTGCAAATGCTTAATTCATTTGTATGGGACATTCTGTAAAGCTTGTCTTTACCAACAACAGTAACCAGTTGCAGCAGAACATAGCAAAGGGTCAGTTACTCTATGTGATTTGAACCAAACTAACACCTTGTGAAAAAGTAAACCTGGGTGATGAAGTCGGCGTCAGAATGTTTAACTGTTTGCCGGTCAGTCTGGCGTGAGCTCTTTTGAAACTCGAGTCTGAGGGTGTCTTTGAGTAAGGCAAGACGTTGAGAGCTTGTATCGTGTCGAGAGGAGAGCTGCTGTCTCTGAAATTCTTCCAATCTCTGCCTAATAATCCAACCTGGTCTCATAACAAAAACGTACCTCTTTTTCGCAAAACGCGAAATATGCACCGCCATGTACGATTCGTGACATACTCAATGTGAAATGTCCACTGGGTGGCACAAAAAGAGTGTTAGTTTTTTCCCCCGGAACAGATGAACGTACATATGGTATGATTTGTGTGAATTTGGTTTTGTATGTGTCACCGCAGTTCTGACTTCAAATGTCCATTGAGTGGTGCTATAAGTCTAATGCTCTGTGACATTTTAAAATAATGTACCATCTGCACTAAACCTAAACCTACCCGATAGTATGAACAAAAGCAAATGTGACATAAAAACGCAATCGCAAGCCTGACGTTTTAGCTTGTTTTTCGATCTTTCATCTTTCAGCTCTTTCATCGTGAGTCATGTTTTTACAGGATTCATACCCAAAGATTCCGCATCCTAAGTCCAATTCTGTGCCGGCTGAGCTACCGAGCAAGCTTGTACTTGTACTGTTTTTCACGTACGTTCGAGGTGTGTTTTCGTCATGAGATCAGGTAGCAGTAATCTGTTCATCCAATGCAATCACCTGGCAAACTCTATAATAAACCATGATGAAACCATGTCCTAAGAATAATAATTTATCTGTGATATACAGCAATAAATAAGGGATAGTGCATGACAATAAATCTCCCTTGAATAATCAGGAAATTATCCAACAAACATGTCTGAGTCATATTTTAAAATAAAATAAGTAAATAAATAAATAAAATATTACCATCATATATAATTATTTTACAATTTAATTAATATATACATTTCCTTCACATTCTGGTACTGAAAATAAGGCATTTCTGAATTACTGTAATGATAATTTAAGGGTAAAAAATTGCTTAATAATAGAAATAATGTCAAAATTCCCTCCCAAAAAACTTAATTGACAACTGCTAACAAAATTGACTGAAAAAAATAAATACAATTCATTTAAGCAAAATGTACTTTTTTTTTATTTCTCTTTTGATTTTGAGGTGAAATATGATGAAGACATGTTCTCTGCAAACTTCAAGAGATTCATCCATTTAAATTATTTTTTTCCTCCTCCCAAACAATGCATTACTGTTTGGGAGGAGACAGCCAGACATTTGCCAATTTCATGAAGTCAGCCTGATTAATAATGCATTTACTTCAATTAGGACACAATCGCAAACAGTTGGGTGTTAACTTGGCTCAGCCCCTTTGTAAGGATAATGTCTGTTTATCAGTTCTGACCAGAATCCACCCAGTCCAAAATTTGGTTTAAGCCACATGTGTGAACTTGAGCCAGGTAACACAAGGCAACACCCTTTGCAAATAAAGGAGATCATGCATGCTTTAATTGATACCCATGTTGATCTGTCCATGGGTGGGTTGTTGTGGTTTTCAGAAAACTACGGCATTTTAGGAATCCATCATAAGGTATTCTTTCCAATCATGAGATGAACACAAATATTTTTGCCCTTTAACGCAGCTTTTTCACGTGACTCCCAACATGAGTTGTCTGACCTTCACGTTGTTTTACTAGCTGTGTCAAACTCTGTTTATATCAGCTGACAGTTTTGTTCTGTGTTATTTATAAACTGATATTTAACAGTGTACCAACTGAGGCAAGTAATGTATTTCATAATATAATCTGTGCTTCTAAAAAATAGGAGAGGGAGAAGGCAGCTGTATATTGCACGACGCAGCTGGGTGTTTCCATGTTGGGACGGGAAGTCATCTATGACAAATTCATGCCAGTTTGCGTGCATGCACAAATTTTGTTTTTCCACAAAAACATGCACCACACATATTTGCCCTCGGCTTGTTTTAGTCGTATGCAATTATGCAGTATTAAAACTCTTTTATCCTCCAGCAGGCCACAACACAGCATTTAAGAGTGTATTTGTGCCATATACTAGAGCTGATGCTAGGCTTTAAAAAAAATTATGAAAATACACACGGGAACTCTGAAAAAAGCCTCATCTATGAAGGTCTGATTTTTATCTTAATTATAGACCCTTTACTGCAGAAAATCAAGACTAACATTTGATCAAACCCAGTCATGGCCAGGGTAAAACATTCTCTGAATTTTCTACCCCAGATATCACTTTGAGGATTAAACAGCATTGACCTCAGCCAACATCACATTCGTCGGCTATAAGGTAACGTCTTAGGCATAAATCACTTCTGAGCTGTGGATGAAGCCCAGAAGTGTGATGTTGGACAATCTATTCAAAAGACTTAAACTGTGGTTTGACCATAATGATGTTCCTGCCCTGATAAATGTGATATCTCACACTAAGTGTACATTTACACCACACAACTGATGCTTTGCAAAGTCCCACCTTCCTTGTCGCTACGTCCGAAAAGCCATGGTGCTCTTACGCCACACATCATGCTCTCAAGCAGTGACAAATACATCGCGGAGCAAAGAGGAAACTGACAACGTGCCAAAAGACAAGACAGAGCAGGTTACTTTTGGTATGAAACAAAGTCTCAGCTTTCGAATTTGGTCATTTTTTAAGAAATTCAAACCATAAATACCATTTTGTGGCTCTTTAATGTGTTGTGAAAGATCACTGTAGTGCCTCAGTTCAAGCGGCATGTAAACAGATCATCTCTTCCTCTTTACTAGTTATAGTAAACATTGAGTGAACATTAGAAAGTGTCTTGTTTCAAAGGTGGAAAGATGTCAATACACATCATTTTTCAAGTTCATGTCCACCAACGCTAATCTACTCTCCTGACTGGTTTGTTTGTCAGACAAAATGGCAGATTCACCTTTATGATTGGTCAGACTACCTGTCAATCAAACTCCTGTCGAAGGGTCAACTGTACTAAAAATGGAAAAGATTTTCCTTCGGCTTTTTCAAAAGTTTCACACACAGATGACAACGTTCCCCGTTTACATGGATCCGCAAAAACATGGGCGTCGGAAGCAAAATAAATGTGGGTGGGTCCTCCCCCAGAAAAAAAATACTGGAGTATATGCCATTTTCTGTAATCTGGTGCCTTTTAATTAATGGAGTGTCTTTGTTCAACCTTGTTGGCAGGAGCAATTTACTATACCTCTGCCCACTAACGTTACAACATTACAAAAGACAGTTGTTAAATAACATTTCCAGTGGCGTAAATGATAACGCGCGTAATGTATCGTTTTTGACGCGAGAGACCCGAGTTCGCATCCGCCTTTTGCCGAAATCGTTCTTCTCCCTTTTCACATCTCATATCACATCGGAAAGGCATTTGTTTTCAATAAAAATACAAATGAAGGAAATAATCGGAAAGTTGAAATAAAGTATCGGTTAGGGTTAGGTGTATCTGAGCAGCAGATACGCTAAGATGCTTTGTTTACTTTGCTGTGGGAGTGCAGCAGGCGTGAGAAGTGAAAACACGGAATGGAGTTTAATTTATATGGACTCTGAATGAGCCAAATGGAATGGATTTGAGGAAGGAAGCAGCAGCATGTAATTCAAAGCTGTACCTAAATGGAGTTTAATTTATTAGGGCATTCGTCATGTGGAATGGATTTGACTGACGGCACTCTGAAAAGTACACAGACATATTCGCTGAATTAGAGACGGTAAAAGTGGGTGGGTATAATATCATTGGTCTTAAAAAGTGGGTGGGTCCTGTCCCACCCACATACAATGGTTCTGACGCCCATGCGCAAAAATGACTAAAAGCACTGTAGTATGCATGCCAGGCCAGTAGTTGGCAATGTCACTGTGTTCACTGAACACGTAATTCACATGCACATGATGTCACCGGTTTCACAAATTCACACTTTTTTTTAAGTTTACACAGAAACAATAACAGTATTGAGCTAAAAAAATAGCACTTTGAAACCCATCTTCAAAAGTTTGCGTTTTCAGGACGCTGTTGCCGTGTAAATGAACGGCCAAAATGCATAAAAAGTCTTCTGTTTTTAGTTGAAAATGGTTTTCATTTTACAGTTTTTTTTTGTTTTTTTTTACATTTTCTGAAATGGTTGTTAGTTCATTGCTTTGGTTTTCTGGGTGGTTGCTAGGTGGTTTCTAGGGTTTCTGTAGTGTTTTGGAAGCTTTCTTACAAGCCCAGTGTTTCTAAGGTGTTTGTTACTTTCATCAAAACAAAACAAACTTTCAAAATCATGTCTAATCAGCTGAAAAAGTAATCGCTAGGCAAGTTACACACAGAAGTCTAATACTGTACTAATAATCAACGCTAGGTGAAAGAACTTTGGCTATAACTTGCCTCTTGGTTGTGTCTGAGGTTAAGAGGTCATGGTTAGGTCAGGTTAGAGTTAGAATGAGGTTAGAAAAACTATATATGGAGCGTCAGCCTGTTTCAAGTTGAGATCTACAGACCAAGTTCTTTGGAGTTGTAAAACTGGTTATTTAAGGATAATAGCTTTGAACAATGAACACATGTAAAATATTAAGCAATGAACACAGACAAACAGTGCAGAATGGTTGGGGAATTCCATTCTATACAAAACACAGCTTGTCGAAGCTGTCAGCAGTGGCATATTAAGGCCAACAAATGTGTTTATCTGCAGGCTATGTCTAGGTTAACTGTACTGATCGAGTTAGAGCTTGGACCACAGTGCTCGAGGCAGACAATATCGGTCCTCTTTCCCGCCCCCATTTCACCTCTGCCTCTGCCTGAAGGTCTCTCGCTCACCTTTTTAACCTGGGTAAATATCACTGTTTACTCTGATGCCTGCAGATACCATGATCAATCCATGTCTGTCAATATTGAGAACAGCCGTTCATAACAATGGAGTTAACATGCATGTTCTGCTGTATTGATTCATGCTAATGTATTAAAGGGTTGTTCCATGTTTTTATCCTCCTAGATTTTCTAAGCCTTTTACGCTATCTGTTTGCTCAAACTGTGCAAGTCTACGGCTTTGAAAAGAATGTTAAAGCCAAATATGGTTTATGGTTTTAAAGGTTTTCCAGCTGAGTAGCCAAAACTCTAAATTGTAAAAGGAAAGAGGTTGGTTAAAAAGAAAAGGAAAGGAAACACTGGCGTAATGGAGTAGACCAGGTCCTTCTGTGTTCTTTTATATACAAATGTGAATTTCATTTTCAAAATGAGTCTTACTTTAGTCTACATGTTTTTGTTCACTTGGATGCCTCCAAATGACTTTTGGCTTTGGCTTTTCAACATTAAGGGCCCTTTCATACACCCTATCATACAACGCTATGCGCGACACAAGTGTTTTTTTGATAGTTTCAGCCTGATGCAGTTATCATTTTCACATCCAGCGCCACTTGTTTAAAAAGCAAATGCACTTGCACCCATCTTTTCACCCATGGGCGTGCTGGTCTGAAAACGGGTGTGTTCAGGCGCATTGTTGGCGCGTTGCTATTTTGAGAAAACTGAAAACGATTGCGCCATTGATCAACTAAAATGTGGTCTAAAGTCAATAGCGCAGTATTTTTTTATTTATTTAAAAGGTGCATTAGTAAAATGCGCCTATAGGCGGGTGCACAATGACATACACTCTGCTTATTACACACACAGGTATGCGCAGCAGCAGCACACAAACACGCCAAATATTAAAAATGAAAGTATTACAGTGTAAAAGATTATCGCGCTTGCGCTCGAGCAGATCAGTTTCTTCTCTGGAGAAGCATTCAGTCTTTGGTCTTGCAAATTCCGCCATGGTGCGAGCGCAACATTAAGATATTTTTGATAAAATCCGAGAGCTTTCCGGGAGCCTCCATAGACAGCAACACAACTACCATGTTCAAGGCCCAGAAAGTTAGCAAGGACAGCGTTAAAATATTCCAATGTGACATCAGTGGTTCAACTGTACTTTTATGAAGCTACGAGAATACTTTGTGTACGCAAAGAAAACAAAAATAACGACATTCTTCTCTTCCATGTCACGAAGGTGAGTAATTAATGACAGAATTTTCATCTTAGAATGAATTTTGGGATAAAATGTGACCCTGGACCACAAAACCAGTCATAAGTAGCATGGGTATATTTGTAGCAATAGCCAAAAATACACTGCATGGGTCAAAATTATCGATTCTTCTTATGCCAGAAATCATTAGGACATTAAGTAAAGATCATGTTCCATGAAGATATTTCGTAAATTTTCTACCGTAAATATATTAAAACTTAATTTCTGATTAGTAATATGCATTGCTAAGAACTTCATTTGGACAACTTTAAAGGCGATTTTCTCAATATTTGGATTTTTTTTTTCACCCTCAGATTTCAGATTTTCAAATAGTTGTGTCTCGGCCAAATATTGCCCTATCCTAACAAACCATACATCAGCGGAAAGCTTATTTATTTTCAGCTTTCAGATGATGTAATTGAAATCTCAGTTTTAAAAAAAATGACCCTTATGACTGGTTTTGTTGTCCAGGGTAACAAATGACAATTTTCGTGAGATTCACCCCAGTCTGGAATGGAATTCTCACTGTTTTAAGTAAATCAGCATCCAACACTCTGTGCTTGCATGTTTATGTATAAGTGAGGGGTGCCTTGTGTTAAGGTGAAAGGTCACGTGGGGCCCAAGGGGATCGGTGACAGGTGAAGATGTGGCCATGTGCTAATTGGGGCAAAGCAGCCATTAGCATGATGGGTAGGTTAACGTGTAAAGTTACAGCTCCTGCGGGGAACCCTGTGCGGTGCCAGAGAAATACAGCACTGTAACCGAGCCCGATCTGACGCAGAGAGATACGGAGGATCTAAGACTGCTGATAAACTTTAATGCTGCCAAGAGAGCTGCCCCATTTGACCTCTGTGCTAATATTATGCTATTTGTAGCAGACATCTAAAAGAACTGTAAAATGTATTACCAATAAATGTCAATTAAAGCCCAGTCATTTCTAATCGTGTTTAAACAGGAATCACTTCTTTTCCTAAACAACCTACTTTGTTGAGCTCAACGACTTCATTTGTAAAGTTGAAGTATTGATTTTTATGAATAACTTGATGATTTGCCAATGTTAAATTAATGACTACAGCATTCAGTTTCAGTTCTAGCCGTCCTAACCATGCAAAATAAGAATTAAAACATCCTAAATCAGAGTAGGCTGAGAATTAATTAAGCCAAAGTGCTTTTTTAAAAAAAAAATTATATTATATTATTAAATTCATGCTTATTTGTATTAACGAAAAAAATAAAATAAATAAATAAATAAATATATATATATATATATATATATATATATATATATATATATATATATATATATATATATATATATATATATGGGTCAAAGACGTAAAGATGTCCGCATCAAAAGAAATTTACAAAAATGATTTTATGTCCATAGAAAGCACATTAAATGTAATTAAAGTGTCTACTTTTAAGGTTTTAAATATGTTTTTGGAGAATAAAATGTCAAAATTTGGTTGAAATAATGTTATATTAAACACAATATTTATGTAAAAAATCAAACAACATGCTTATTTTGACTTGTACATATTAAAATATATAAAAGAATAAGGGAGCATATTAAATTTTATTGTGTTTTAAATGAGTAAAAAATTCTTACTGACAAATAGGCAAAACCTAGGATAGTGGCAAATTTTAAAAATGTAAAATTACAACTAATTAGTATTTGGGGTGAAAGTAATTAGTCTTTTAATATGTCATAAATTGATTTTTTGTTGTAAATATGCCTGACAAGAGTGTTACACTGAATGACATTTTAGTGGGTGTCTTCTGTAAATCAGGGAAAAATGTATGATATTTATTTTGTGCTCAGAAAAAAAAAAAAAAAAAATTGTAATTGAATTAAACAGAAAACTTTTTAAATTTTTTTGGGGAAAAACAACAACAATTAAAGCAGTATTACACTTATTGTTTTTATGCTTAAACCCTTTTTTGTCTTTGAAACATAACATCATTATTATATATATATATATATAATTTCATATCAAATCTAAAAATCACTTTAATATAAATGGTAAATAATTTTAATAAAATTTTAATTTTTTTTAGGGAAACATTTTATTTGATTATATTTTGTTAGTTTATATATACATTTGATTATACATTTTAAAGCTTCATTTTTATATTCTATTTTGTTTTTATGAGAATCTTGCTTTAAAGGTGTTATTCATATATATATATATATATATATATATATATATATATATGTGTGTGTGTGTGTGTGTGTATGTATGTATTTTTTATTAAAGTTACTATTATTATTATTACTATTATTATTATTATTATTATTATTATTATTAAATGATGTATTTTAAGGAAATTAATTTAGTTAGATTCTAACACCCAAAGTATGCCACAAACAAGGGCTGTATTATCAATTTTATGACACTTCTATGCACATTATGAGTATGCAAATTGGGACTCAAACATGGAGCACTATTAAGTTTTTCTTCCACCATGTACAAGAGAACCATTGTAACAGTGTTGTAGAAAAAGCTCTTCTCTGACTGGCGACCCCAGAGGACAGATGTGTTGAAGGATTTAAGGGCAAAATGGCAGCAGCTAATGCAAATTGATGCAGTCAGTTGCTAACAGCGCTGTCAGTGTGAAATGCAATGCATGCAGGTCTTCTTCCCCTCTGCCAGTATTTCTAAATGCTTATTGAATGAGAGTGCTAGTGTGTGTGTGTGAGTGTGTATGTGTGCATTCTAGAGGCTGGAGGAATGTGGCTAATGTCAAGAGGACAGACTGTCTGACGACTCTGTCGCATGTTACCCTTCATTCTGGGTGGTCGAGATGTGTTGAGCGCATCTCAACCTACTTCCTATTGTTCACCTGATCACCCTAAATCAAAGTTTCTCACAGTGTCTAAAGAAAATATTAAAGAAAACTCAGTGTCATGATGGTTGCAAGGGGTTTTAGGTAATTTCTAGGAAGTGTTATTTTAGTGTTATTTATACTATTAAAGTACTTAGATTTTATTTTTATATTTTCAGTTTTCATTTTAAATTTTAATTTTTAGTATTTTTATGTGCTTTTGTCATTTTTATTATTATTTTTTTCTGTTTAGTACTTAGATTGCATTTTTATTTCAGATTTAGATTTAATAATTTTAGAACTTCAAATTATTTAAATTTTTTGTTTTATTTCAGCGACATGAAATACGGCCAAGTATGGTGTCCCATACTCAGAATTCGTACTCTGCATTTAACCCATCCAAAGTGCACACACACAGCAGTGAACACACACACCGTGAACACACACCCCGAGTAGTGGGCAGCCATTTATGCTGTGGCGCCCGGGGAGCAATTAGGGGTTCGGTGCCTTGCTCAAGGGCACCTCGGTCATGGTATTGAGGGTGGAGAGAGCGCTGTACATTCACTCCCCCCACCTACAATCCCTGCTGGCCTGAGACTCAAACTCGCAACCTTTGGATTATGAGTCCAACTCTCTAACCATTAGGCCTCGAAATTTATTTTAATTACTGAAAAAAAAAATTGTAATAGTTTTAGTTAAGGTAGTACATAGGTTGTTTTTTACTTGTCCAAGTCTCTATGATATGATGTCTACAGGAATTTTCAATGTTTCATTATCAACCAGGCAAACATCCATAATAATTATTGGCTATAAAACTAATAAAAGAGCTTTTTCAATGTCAAAATTATTTGGCTTTTATTGTTATATTTTCAGTTTTCATTTTAAATTTAAATTTAGTATTTTTATGTGCTTTTGTCATTTTTATTCAGTTTTTTTTCTGTTTAGTATTTAGATTGCATTTTTACTTCAGATTTAAATTTAATAATTTTTAGTGCTTCAGATTATTTCCATTTGTTTTCCCTTTTTTATTTCAGCTTTATTTCAATTACTGAAAAAAAACAAGTTAATAGTTTTAGTCAAGGTAGCTGGTAGGTTGTTTTTTTTACTGGTCCAAGTGTCTATGATATGATGTCTACAGGATTTTTCAGCATTTCATTATCAACCAGGTAAAAATCCATAATACTTACTGGCTATAAAACTAATAAAATAGCTCAATGTCAAAATTATTTAGCTTTAATTTATATATTTTCAGTTTTCATATTAAAATGTAATTTTTAATATATTTATGTGCTTTTGTCTATTTGTTTTTTTCCCTGTTTAGTATTTAGATTGCATTTTTATTTCAGATTTAGATTTAATAATTTTAGTACTTCAAATTATTTCCTTTTTTTTTTTCCAGCTTTTGTTCAGCTTGATTTTAATTATGGGAAAAAATGTTAATGATTAAGGTAGTTGACAGGTTATTTTTTTTACTGGTCTCTATGAAGTCTCTATGACATGATGTCTACAGGATTTGTCAATGTTTCATTATCAACCAGGCAAAAATCCATAACACTTACTGGTTATAAAACTAATAAAAGTGCTTTTTCAATGTCAGAATATAATACTTAAGCTTACAGGTTTGAAAATCTCTAATCCTAATTATGATTAACCATAATGGTGCTTTAGCAAGTACCAATCATTTGGTCTTACAGCATGACAGATCATGCCACTGAAACAGGGCCAAAGATATTGTGAGCTTTAACGAGGATGACGTATACGGTTGCCTGGACAGAGGCTTTGCATCTACGAGTATGTGTGAAATCACTTACACATCACATTATGTGAGTTTAACCATGCAGAACCGAACCAAAGAACCATGTTATTGTCTACACAGCAGCAGCTTTTGAAAGGGGTTTAAAGTCATGTCTTGAAGGCCAGAGGCACTCCATCTTCATGAAGAACATGAGTTCTGGGTACTCCAGCAACACTGGCACCAGTAGCGTTCTGAATGAATGGGGACATTGCCTTTATATTTGCATACAGTTAATTTATGCACACCAACTTTTAGCTTTCAGGCAATGAGGGGAAAGTTAACAAAAGCTGAGGCTGTAATTGGAGCTTAAGTCGGTAGAGCAAAGTTAATGGAGCCTGGAAAACTTTGGCTCGAGTTTTGAACTGCAATTAGTGTCTCTCAGCAGGTTGATACAATCGTTTGTCCACATGGTGTTGTTTGTGTCATTGACCTAATAATCCTTTGACATTCAGAGAGTGAGTATGCTTACTGATGCAGATTTACATCAGAGTTGTCCTAAAATGCAATACATATATATGCAAGTTTTATTTTTTTCAGTTGTTACTGACTATTTTTTATGTTATGTATGATTAATATACAGTGGCCGAGAAGTGCAAAACAAATTACAATTCTGAAAACAAAATAACAAATTACAAACGCAAATGCAAATCTAAAAAACAAAATAACAATTCAGAAAACACAACAACAATTCCAAAAACATTATAACAAGTCAGAAAACCCAACGACAAATCCCAAAACAAAATAACAAGTCAGAAAACACAATGACAAATCAGACAAACCGGAAGAGGTAGGTATGGTTTTCGACAGCGCCATTGGTTTGAGAATAGATTACTCACCGCTGACTGGACGAGACATCTGTCAATCAAGGTACAGGAAGAACAGTAGACTAGCGGTAGAAAGTTCGGAGATGTTTAGTTCAGTTTAAATGTATTGTATGAACTGCCCTTAATATGGAACAAAAAATTTGCATGTACATTTACAACACTGTACTCTGTATTATATTATTTTTGAATCAGAATACAAAAACTAGTTAACGCTATAATGCGAGGGTGTTTCTAATACAGCGTCTATGGGAGTGATGGTAAATTTGACAGTTATTTCTTCTGACTGCCATTATCAGTATCGCTCAAATTTTTCTTTCTTTCTTCTTTTTATAAGCCGTGAAAACACTATTGTGGGTTTTTCTTTTACTATTTGAGCAAATGGGAATGCAAAAAAAAGCCAACAAAAAAAACAGGCAGTGTTAAATTAGGATTTTTTTTATGTGGGGAAGAGAGAATTTAAAGGGGAGAATATAAATACAAAATAAGAGTTGAGCAGTCTTTTTATTAGGAAAATTAAACAAATTGAGTTATATCCAACAGCATTAAAGGTGCTGTATGTAGGATTGACATTGACGGTTGAACTAGGTATTGCAGTCCAAATTCAAAATATTGGAGACGGTTTTTCTCTCCCTCCTCCTCAGATTTGACTCACACGCGGGTTGCCAGATTAACGATACCAACAGGAACGGGCGCACATGACGATAAATGAAATGAAATACGCTGTGTTTTCCGTCAACTGGCAACCCGGGGTGCCGAAATACAATTGGGTAAACTGGCAGTGGGCGGGTTTCACAAACCATAACAAACACAGACATTCCGTTCCAGAACGCACATTTTCAAAGGAGAATAACTGACTGTAGCATTGTTTTTCAGATAAACAAGTATGTTAACTTAGGATAGTTCTTAAATAACTGCAAACATATTATGGTATTTTTATGCTTTAGTAGAGTCAAAATCCTACATAAGACAGTTCAAAAGTAGAAAACGGACTTACTGAAAATGTAAATTGATTCTCTGCCAGTAGGAGGCGCTTTTGGAATGGTTTCCTTTGCAACAGCTGTCTACCAAAGTCTCATAAACACTACTTTATCAGGCAGTATTCAGACATTATAATTTAGAAGAGATGAAAATAACATTGCACGTTTGAGAAACGCCCCCTTTTAAACATCTCCGAACTTTCTACCGCTAGTCTACTGTTCTTCCTGTACCTTGATTGATAGATGTCTCGTCCAATCAGCGGTGAGTAATCTATTTTCAAACCAATGGCGCTGTCTCAAACGGTACCTACCTCTTCCGGTTTGTCTGATATATGCTTAGTGCACTGACTCGGCGGAACAGCCAGACCGACGTGGTGGATGACATCAAAGTACCGCGAGAGCGATTAAAAAGCAAATGGAACCATCAGCTCTCTAAACGCTCTCGCGGTACTTTGATGTCATCCACCGATCGGTCTGTGTGGCGCCACTTCAAGTCGAACACACCTGTCGTGTTTTCTGACTTGTTATTTTGTTTTCGGATTTGTCATTGTGTTCTCTGACTTGTTATAATGTTTTTGGAATTGTTGTTGTGTTTTTTGAATTGTTATTTTGCTTTTTAGATTTGCATTTGCGTTTGTAATTTGTTATTTTGTTTTCAGAATTGTGATTTGTTTTGCACTTCTCGGCCACCGTATTAATAAGATAAAAAAATATTTATTTATGAATTAAAAATACACAATCAAAAATTTTTGAACAGTAAGATTTTTAACGTTTTTAAAGAAGTCTCTTCTGCTCACCAAGCCTGCATTTATTTGATCCAAAGAACAGCAAAAACTAAAATTTTGAAATATTTTTACTATTTAAAATAACTGTTTTCTATTTGAATATATTTTAAAATGTAATTTATTCCTGTGATTTCAAAGCTGAGTTTTTAGCATCATTACTCCAGTCACATGATCCTTCAGAAATCATTCTAATATTCTGATTTGCTGCTCAAAGACATTTATTATTATTATTGTTGTTGAAAACAGCTGAGTAGAATTTCTTTCAGGTTTCTTTGATGAATAGAAAGTTCAGAAGAACAGCATTTATCTAAAAAGAAATCTTTTATAACATTAAAAATGCTGATCTTTGGATCTTTCTATTCATCAAGGAATCCTGAAAAAAATGTACTGAACTGTTTTAAATATTGAAATAATAATAATAAAAAAATGTTTCTTGAACAGCATGATTTCTGAAGAATCATGTGACACAGAAGACTTGAGTAATGATGCTGAAAATTTAGCTTTGTTCACAGGAATAAATTACATTTTAAAATATATTCAAATAGAAAACAGTTATTTTAAATAGTAAAATATTTCTAAATTTGACTGTTTTTGCTGTTCTTTGGATCAAATAAATGCAGACTTGGTGAGCAAAAGAGACTTCTCTAAAAAACATTAAAAATCTTACTGTTCAAAAACTTTTGACAGGTATAGTGTATGTTTTAGGGCCGTCAAGGAATTTAAAAAAAATACAGATTTTTCTAAATAATTGCACCCAACATTAAAATTTTTAACAAAATGTAACAAAATGATATATTCAGACTCAATCTCAATTCATCTTGATGCAGAAACAAGGTTGTTCAAAATGATTTTTAAGCATACAGACTGGTTAAATACGTTACAGCTGCCAGTATGATTGATTTGTCTGTGTTTTACTTTCAAATTACATGGAAAATCTGAGCTCAAGTCTGAAATCAGTTGTAGTGATTGTAATCTGAAAGCAGGCTGATTTTCGGTTAAAGCATTGGCAGCCGAGACAGAGGCGCATGTAGAACTTCAGAGTGACATTAGTGGGCAACCTAAACCAGACATCTGGCATCTCGACTTCTCTTGTAAAAGAGCTCAGCTGATATGAATCTGTTTTTATGATCTCTCCAAGAGCAAATGTGTTCCTTGTAAGGCTAACAGACTGATGGTATTCTGCTAGCCAGCTCTATGAACCTGATGATATTCTGACCATGCTAGTTTGCATTACATTTAATGCATTTAACAGATGAGAGCATTAGATTAAGATTTACTCACATTTACTGGCATTTAAGAGTTTTTTGTTGTTTTGTAAAATGGAATGATCCCCAAAATCACGCAACTTAAGAAGAGATGTGCTACTACTTCTAAGAGCCCAGGCTAATGATTTTTACCTGAAAGATGATAAAACAAGCTTGTGCAGTCACATTTACCACTGTTCAGCGAATTTTCATGGAAGAAATACAGTCATTTCCATGTAGTCGGGAATTTTATGTCAAGGCTAAATATTTCCCAACACCTACCCGATAATATGAACAAAAGCGAATGTGACGTAAAAACGCAATCGCAAGCATGCCGTTTTAGCTTGTTTTTAGACGTCTCATCTTTCAGCTCTTTCATCGTGAGTCATGTTTTTCACGGGATTCATACCCAAGGATTCCGCATCCTAGTCCAACCTAGTGTGCCTTCTGAGCTACCAAACAAGCTTGTTACATCCGGAAAGTAAAACTTATGGAGCTGTAATTATAATTGTGTATGAAAACGATTACAAGTGCTTGATATATTTTACAGCCTCTAGAGTTCATTTCTGTTGGAAACTGCAGTGATATGCACTTATTGATATGTATTTTGCGTCTTGCGAAAAAGTTCCCACAGGTACGTTTTCGTCATGAGATCAGGTAGATTCCTCACTAGGCTTGAGTCAGTCATGTAAATGTCCTTAAGGGACATTGTCTCTAATGATATCTCAGTTTAAGCATCCATCAATTTTTGTCATTGTAGTATTGTGGATTCATGAACAAAACGAAGCCAGTATTGACAACAATGGGCTGGAAATGGGCTTAGCAAAAAATATGGATTATTTGATTCGTGTCAGGGTGAATGTGTACTCATTAAACTCTTCAACCTACCAGCGTTTCTCTAATCTTGTAACCTTGTGCCCTGTACATGCAGTATGGATTTCTCTGGAAGCTTCTCTTATGATCAAACATGTGGTCTTGCATGTCTTGATGGTCTTCTCTGAGCAGATCGAGACCCATAACTCTCTTGTGCTGTTTAATAATGTATGTTTAACATTAAGTTTCTTAGCACAAAAAGGCTTTGTTCCAGTTCTGCTCCACTGCTCTGTATAAATGAAAACAAAAAGGTTGTGAGTGGAATGAGGAAGAGGAGACTCATCTATAACCAGCTAGCATGGTTGAGGTTTGTAGTTCATCTCTTGGTTGGCTGCTCAAAGCTCGCTCATATTAAAGGTCTGAAAAAGATCATCTTGTTCACATTGCTAATGGAGTAATCTTCTTTCTGGGTTACTGTACTGGGTTTATTATAGGTTAGTTTTGAGGCCAGGGACCCTTAAATCTAAAATAGGGAGCTACATTTGTTGTAATATTTCAGTGTTCAATAGTTCAATAAATTTTCTATTTAACATATTTTAAAATGTAATTTCTTCCTGATGGTCATTACTCCAGTCTTTATTATTACACACTCCTTCAGAAATCATTCTAAAAATAATTTGTCAAATGTGGGGGTGGGGGGGTGGGTGGAATCTGACCCAGACTTTTGAACAGTAGTGAATTTTCATATAAAGATCCACTCTGAAAGATTGTAAAGACAGACAACAAATACTTTTAACAAACAAACAATAAATAAATAAACATCATTGTAAAAACAAAGAAAAGGATTCAAATGTTATTTTGAAAATATTTATTGTTATTTTAGCCAACATAAGAAAATTAAATTTTAGATTAGAATTTATTTGATTTTCAAAATAAATCTAGTCCAAAATTGGCTTCATCAGCTATATACTACTTGCAAATTTGGATTTAATTTCTTTCAAAAAGGTAAAAAAAAAGAAAAGAAAAGCAGGGCTCTCATTAGAATAAAAAAAGAAAAAAAAAAAAAAGAAAATGAAAAATGAAACTGTAATCATTAAATGTAGTAGGTAATACAGTAGTATCAAATTCAGTATAATTGTCAGTAAATTTAAAATGATTAATATTAAAAATATTTAAAGTTACTATTGAATATTAAAATAAAAATATTAAAATAAATTACAATTAATATTTAATTTTACAATTAAAATTAATGTTTAAAATTATTATTAATAAAATTATTATCTTAATTGCCTTAAGATGTTAAATTTGACAACTTTTTTCCAAAAAAAAAAAATTAAGGATCCCGCATCCCCATTTTGAAACTCTCTCCTACACATAACAACTGTTTTATACTGTCGACTACGAGTTCGAGGTGTTATTGCTACTTGCTTTCACCAATGGAAGATCTCTGTTCCTTTCACAGCTGATTTAAAGGGAAGCAAACTATAGTATAATAAGAATCAACTTTCCGGTTTTGACTACACAAGTTCATAAGAGACTTTTATCCACACATATCAAATATCAATCCACTAAGGAGCTCAGGAAAAGGCCTAGACATAATACTTATGTGGAAAACGTTCCCAGCACTTCTCTGCAATACAACCCTTTCAGAAAACCACACCATCGCCAGTTTAAAGAGCACCCTGCTGGGCAAACAACACTAGCAATGTCATGGTCAACTGTATCTACAAAGCAACACCCAGAATGTCTCCTCCAGGACCAATCCTACTAGCATGTGTGACGAACATCTTCGTGTTGATCTTCCTGATTTAACCATGCAGGAATGTGGTCAAGCCCATGACAAATGTTGGAGAACATCACAAACAAAATGCATTTATTATCAAAAGCCCTCTTGACGTGATTTAGCCTGGGGTTTAAAGTTACATATCGAACTTTAAAATATGGAATATGGTTTTGATTTGCTTGACGCTGATTCATATTCATCATGCATGCCGCTTTTGACTGTTGACAGCGAGTTTGATTGCTGGAAGCAGTCGAACTCGAGTTTCTCTCAGAAGTTGATGTCTGGGTTGACGTCTGCCAACTTTCAGCGATGTAGCATAACCGCGCATTCTTCATCTTTTATCAGGACCCTCATCTTAACACTAGTCATGATTGGACTAAATGATGTTTTTAAATGAATAACACACTTTAAATGGTGGTTTACCTTTACAAAAATTCTTATGTGGTTTGTAATTCCCTTTCACTGATGACTGGGTTCTCCAGACATTTGCTTGAGCTGTGTGTAGATGGATCACTGATGTGATGCTCATTTTTTAGGTGTCTGGACCTAGGGGTGGTGATATACTGTACCGGTAGAAATTTGTCAATGGTCACGAAATCTTATCATTTGTACACGTTTTTAAGCATTGTGGTTTTAAAAAAAGTGATTTTAAGCCGTTAAAATGCAATCAGTGGTGAAAGGGAACTCATTTCGCTATATGCGTGTGCTGTCTGAGAGACTGTTTTGAACGCTGTCAGAGAGGCATGGGAAGATGGTGTTCATAGAGCACTGGAGTATTGAATAGAGTTATTTTTGCCACTTTATATTCCTTGAACCGTTAAATACACACACTTGTATGTGTAAAAATGCCCATCTTTGCAAGTATCCTCATAAACACAGTAATTTATGTCTTAAGTGAAAGCAAATAGCAGAGAAAGAAAACACACGTGTAACAGTATATTGGATCCAGGCAGCTCTTAAAGTGACAGCAGTCTAATATCCCTGCTGTCTGTCATTCATGTTAATCAAACAACGAAAGAAAGAAAATCTCTCACTTATCTTGACTAAATCATCTGAACAAACCACTTTCCAATGCTAAACACATGAGAGAAAGAACAGTGAGTTGAAAACTCACTCAGTTTTGCATCGTCACTGAACTATCACCACACTTTTGAAAAATGTAGTTAGTAATGTCTCTCTGTTTAATTCCTGAATAGAAAGCGAGTGTGATGTTGCTTTTATACAATAGTTCAATAAACAAGAAGCTAATCTTGAGTAACTTAACTTCTAGATACAATGTTGCCAATTATTAACCGAATTAACTTTTGTTGCGGTCACATTAGCGAAATTTCAAATGAAAAAGGTCTACTGCCCATTGTCAATAGCATAGCAATGTATGAAGCACAGCTCCCATAGAAGTCAATTTTAAACCAAAACGAGCAGCTTTTGGCTGATCAATGCGGCAAATGTGACCACATTATACATGAGTGAAAAATTTTTCATCCTCATGCAAAACTCTCTATCGCTCGTATTCCTATTGAGATGACTGGATTTCACCCACTAAATTTCGCAGAACAATGGCAAAAGTGACCACACCTTAACAATGAACTTTGGAAGTAATCCATGTTTTTGAACTAATCACTTGAGTTAATAACTCCATAAATCACTTGTATGTTTTTTGTCCCTGAATGAATCAGTATTTTTGAACAAACCATTTAATTGAATGATTCAGTGACTCATTCATAATGGCAGTTATTTATTTGCCACCTACTGCATTAGAGTATTGACGTAAACCTACAGAAGAATAACTGAAAAAAATCCCGGCCACTAATGCGTTTTCACATGAAAGCAATTTTGGGACAAGAACGTGGCCCATCATTTTAAACAGGATATTTCTTTTTTTATTATTATGTACATTCCTATTAGTCATTGACCCAAATACATTATGTAATCCTATTTGTCACTCTGCAATATCACATGGCACATGAAAACACTGCCTTTTTAAAAGCATTCAGACCCTAATTAAGTCTCATTTTGATAAAGCTGCCAAGCCTCTCTTGCAGCATGATGCAATCAGTGTTGCTCTGTGAGGTGCATCTTTCAGATTTGGAGAAACACAGGGCCAAATTAACACTGCAGTGGCTCATAAACAAAACGATGAATGTTCTCCATTGATGCAGTGTCGCAGTCAAAGCCTTGATCCCAATCCAACTGTCCTGGCATAGTTTGAAAACTGCAATGCATAAGCACCATCCAACTAACTCAAGCTACCTGGAGCGAATCTGCCTAGAAAAATCCTTTGGTTTTTATATTTTTAATTAAGACAATTTCAGTGTAGGATTAGTAATTCAGACAGTTGGTTAGTTAAACCAAAATATCTCTTTTTAAAAAAACATGTCTTGTTGCTGTTGCTTTCCAATTTACGTACTATATGTAATAAATAGAATACAAGACAAGAATTACTGTCTCTTCTATGTTAGTCACTCAAAAGTATAAACTTCCATTTAAGTTTTAGTGCACAGTATGTAATAGATAATCGTTCTGTTGTATCCCCTTGTGGAAATCCAAATATGAAATAAACTAGATAATTTTCCCTAATCACATTATTAGCAGGTGTGATAGCACCTGTCAGTTGGGAATGTTGACTTAGATATGTGTATAAGTAACTCTAAGTATGATTCATGCTTTCAGGGCTCAGAGGTCAGGACAGGCAGACATAAAACACCACAGAATCCTCCTGAGAGGGGGAAACGTGTGTCCGTTTATCTGTGGGGTGGGAAGGTCTTGTGAACGTTTCCCACTGTACTGACTTTAACTTTCCCACATATAGACTAACAAACACTGCCTCAAATTCACATTAGGAATTCTTTTAGAAAGACAGAAAATATGAAAGTCAGATTCAACACAATGGCACAAAAATAAACAGTTCGAGGTTAAGCTTTGTACCTAGCACCTAAAACTAAAGCATTAATTACACTACCGTTCAAAAGCTTAAGTAAAAAAATTTTTTTGAAAGGAAATTAATCATTTTATTCAGCAAGGATGCATGAAATTGATCAAAAGTGAGAGTAAAGATATTTATAATGTTATGAAAGATTTCTAATTCCAACAAATGCTGTTGAACTTTCTAATTATCAAAGACTCCTGAAAAAAAAAAGATCACGTTTTCCACAAAAAATTTAAGCAGCACAACTGTGTTCAACATTGATAACATAAAAATGTTTTTTGAGCACCAAATCAGCATATTAGAATGATTTCTGAAAGATCATGTGACATTATAGACTGCCGCTTTGCCATCACATGAATAAATACATCTTAAAACATTAAAATAAAAAACAGTTACTCTAGGTTGTAATAATGTTTTACAGCATCACTGTTTTTACTGTATTTTGATCAGATAAATGCAGCCTCAAGTCATTACAACATTGACAGCTAATCAAAATCGATCCAACTTTAAAGTGCGCTGCCGTTATGAAGAATTTAACATCTGGGAAATATTTTGTCCCGCACACACATCAAGAAAGAAACTTAACCTTAAGTTACTTTTAAACTTTTAAGCAACACAGCATTTTTATATTAGACAGAACCTGAAACAGAAGCTGAAATGAAAGGATCACCTACCAATGCAATTTTACAAAAAGAAAATCTTTATGAAAGTCTTTAAATGGCATAAGTCTGCTGAATGGGGTGAAATGGGATTTTGTGATTTCTGTCTGAGGTTACAGAAGCTGCATGTTTCAAATTAGTCTCCTGAAACCTAACCAAAAGTGGGATTTCACTCTTTCGCTCCCGCTTTTGAGGTATTTTATTTAATGCTTATTTCCTCACATGTTCCTTCGACTGTTTCTACTGCAACGTCATGTCTTCATTCCCCTCTGTCTAGTTCTCATGCACTCATTTCAGTCTTGCCCTGATGAGTTCTTTGAGAAGTAATAATGTCACTCTTATCTGAGATGCTATCAGTAGCACTTTGAAGCCTGGCTGATGTAATCTGTTGCCCTCTGCACATCTCTTTATTAAAGCTACGTTAGATTGACGAGATTGACAAGGCCCTCTCCACTAATATAATCCCATAATAGTCTGGTGAGATATGCTGTCTACTGTCAGTGTTGTTCAGAGAGCCTGGGGTGATCTTCACCTTGTCTTGTGTGTTAGTCTCTTTAAATCTATAGAATAATTAGAATGTCTTTTAAATTTTTGAATTTAAATTAAATTTGAAATGTAAAATTGTAATTAGAATTGTAAGCAGAAAAAAGGAAATATATATATATATTAGTATTTTATACAGTATTTCTCAAAGCGAGTGTTATGGCGACTATAATTTTATAAATAATACTGTTTTTCTGCCACAGAATGTAGTTTTAAGAGTTTAAGAGAATTCTTTTAGGAAGACAGAAAATATGAAAGTCAGATTCAATGCAATGGCACAAAAATAAACAGTTCGAGGTTAATCGTTGTTCAACCTAACACACAAACTAAACCTTTATTTACACTACTGTAAAAAATTTGTTAAGTAAAAATTCTTTTTACGTTGAAAAGTTGATAAGAATTAAACTTTCTAGAGAAATACCCAACCACACAATCTACCTCATCTTC
>JAFVLL020035851.1:0-19490 GCA_021397915.2 Tor tambroides | reverse complement strand
GATTTTTTTGTTCTTGCTAAACTGAGTATCTGCTAATTTTCTGCTTGTTAAGTGTTCAAAGGATATTTAAAAAAAAAACAAAAAAAAAACCTGAGCCTTGAGCACCTGTTTCTGTTTTTCCTGCTTGTTTGTGAAACGTGGGTGTTAAATACCAAAGTCATTAATGCAGTGTCTAATTAGCCGTTTGTCTTTTTGGTAACCTTGACCAATTAGCCTGTGTGGCCTTGATGACATCAGCTGAAAGGAAAGTTATTTCATTTTGATGAAAGATTACAAAGAAGAAGATTTTTATATTAAAAATATGTACACTTATGAATACAACCAGCAATGTATTAAGAGTGTAAAAACGTTTTAAGAATTTAAGTATGAAGTGTTTGGTGTGTTAATTTCTGCCGTTTTGTATTTCATGTAAACTGTACATGCTTAAGAACTGATCAGCACACTGATGGATGAATTAAACTAATGTTGTTTGTTGAGATCAAGCAAATCTTCATAAAGCATTATGAGAGAGTTTAAGTGTTGTCCTCCATGTTTGGTTTGCCTCTGTCAGGTATGTTGACTGCGTTGAGGACAGATGTGCTGGAAAATGTGGAGGATTCGGGTCGAGCCATCAATTCACATTTGAATATTAGCAAGACATGCAGGTCCAACATACCAAGGCCACCACTTATCCTGGTTACTCAAGATGGTTAGAAAATGCAGGATTCTGCTTTACTATTATTTTCAAGTAAAGACTAAGTCAGAGCCAGAATGAAAGTTCTGAATTTGGTGGTTAAAAAAACTTTACCTGATATTACTGCATATTAATAATGTATTATTATTTGTTTTAACATTGCTCAACCTAAATGCTGTTTTATAGAAGTGGTCACACATATGCAAATTTGTAAAGTTGAATAACTTTTGGTAATATTTCTTTGGAATGAGCGAGCTTCCAGTGATTGTGTTGTTCTGTAGAACAGTAGCAGAGAATCCAGCTGCGTTAGATAGATTTACATCCCTCTTGGCTCCTCTGTTCGTTTGTGTGTGTGTTTAGTGTGTGTCCAGGTGTTGTGTTTTGGCAGGCCTCGCTGAACAGATGCTATGGTGTATGTCTCTGCATACTGTGATGCTATCACCCTGCCCTTGAGTTAGCACATTAGCGAATTCCTGAGATCTCCTCTCAAGCTGTTTGTGTGAGTGTCCATCTAGTCCTCTTTGTGTGTGTGTGTGTGTGTGTGTGTGTTTGCGCGCCTCTTTGCTAAAACGCTCCTCTTGCAGCAATTTGCTTCATGCTATCAGGATGTTGCTGTCTGATCTCCGGTGCCGGTGGTGTGCTGACTTAATGACATATATTAGTAATATTCCAATTTAGAAAGTGTTTTCACATAATGTGAGCATTAGCGTTTGATTTACACTCACTAAACACGCGGGTAAAGATGATATGCTAATATAAGTTGGAAAGCGGTTTTGGCTTATCCTGCATTCACGTCAACTCCAGTCTGTTCAATCCTCACTCATCAATTATTCCTTTCCGTGGTGATGCTCATGATGCCAAAACGGATCCGTGTGTGGCTTTGTTGTAATGATGACAAAATGTGTGAGATTAGTGACATTAATTCACCTCTATATGCTTTGAAGACACCATAAAATCACTTTAAAATCAAAAAGCAATTTTTTTTACATTATTTATTTATTTAGTATTCTTGCTATTTTAATAACTATTATCATCATCATTATTATTATTATTATTATTATTATTATGTGGAACCTTTCCATTCCACAAATGGAAAAGGTTTTTAGATTATTGCCTTTAATAATGATAATAATAATAATAAATACTTGATATTATTATTATTATTATTAGTAGTAGTAGTAGTACTATTAATATTAATATTTATTAATAATAATATCATAATGTAATAAAAATAATAACTATTATTGTTGTTGTTGCTGATGGTGGTATTATTATTATTATTAAATTAAACATTTTATACTATACTTTATATAATTTTATGTATAACATAATTATATATTATACTATATACTATTATTATTACACTCATACGTATATGTGTATATGTGTGCTTTATAAAAAAAAAAACTTTATAAAATTTTGATTTAAAGATTTAGATTAAAAGCCACAAAATGTTTGCTAAAATGAATGATTTGATTTCATGGGGTCTTTGTTGAAACTGCTGTCGTTTTGGTTGGTTTTACATTATAGAGTCAGCGATTTTATAAATATTCAGAGTTTCCAAGTTGTAATTATGAGTTTGACAAAGACATGAATGATTTTACTAGTCTGAAACTCTTACAGTAACCCTAAAATGATGTGAACGGAGCTTTAAACTGTATTGTGACTAGAACTTGTTTGCAGTATCTTTAGAATGATTTATAATAGCTCTGCAGTTAATTAATAAAGTTAATGACCTCTGCATTATTGTGCAATGAGTTCTCAGGGTGGAGATCTCTAATATACAGTATATAGGAATCCAAATGGGCTACTACAGTCTTTTTTTCTGCAGGCACAATGAAACAAATGTAGTTATCTTTTTGAAACAGGAAGCAACGGAGGTTTCGGGTGCTGGAGTTTTACGGCTTCCAAAGCAAAGAGAAGAAAATTAAAAATCGGGCTACCAAACTCAACCGAGATAAGTTCCCCTACTCGGCTTTGCACAGGAAGCAATTGGGTCGGAGTTTGGACGTGTGCCAGTCTGTGGGAGAAAAAATGGGCGCAGTTCATCAGAGCGGTGATTCTGCCGTGAATAAGACCATCCGTCCGTTACCAAGCAACGGTTCCGCTCGCTCCATCATCAGCGCCGGCCCGGGAGACGGGTGCAGAAACGCTGTTATTGATGGCTCCGTGCGCCCGTCTAATCTCTCGGCTGACACAGAGGGTTTAAATAACCACGAGAGAAATGAGGACAGACGCCCACGCCGCCGCACGCCGCCTGTGCCCCCACCGGCAGAAGAGTCAATTAAAGTGGAGGAACTTTTGGATGGGAGCTAAAAGTCAAAAGTGATGAGGATAGAAGCCAATTATTAACCAAATCATTCCTGTGTGTGACATATTCCAGATGCTGAGTGCACCTGTTGCTTCTGGAGTCCTGAGAGACGGGAGGCGGTCACGAGATGACCCGCATGTTGATTACAACTCAATTACAGAGTAAATGCATGCTCTATATAGTGTAAGTATACAATGTTCTATATTACAGTGTTGCTACCCATCAGGCACACAACTTCATAAGACGTTGATATTTAGTTAAATTTCAAAATTCAATGTCAATTCAACGTCTAATGTCAATGTTAATTTGATGTCCAATTCTGACTCAGCTGACATTGATATATGTTGTTTTTATGTTGTGTAACCAAAATGCAATGTTAAGTCAACGTCAAATTGGCATCAAATACTGACGTCAACCCGATTTTCATTCTCAACCAAAATGCAATGTCTGTCCGACATCATGTCCAAAGTCAACCTGACATTATATTGACGTCCTGTGCCTGCTGGGTACACTCTTAAAAATAAAGATCCTTTATTGGCAGCTGTGGTTCCATGAAAAACTTTTAACATTCCACAAAATGTTCTTTAAAGGGATAGTTCACCCAAAAATGAAAATTTGCTGTTAATTTACTCACCCTCAGGCCATCCAAAATATAGGTAATTTTTCTTTTTCAGTAGAACAGTAAAGAAGATTTTTAGCTGCTGTGGGCCTCGGTGATTCCTAAAATGCAAGTCAGCGGCTGCCCATCTTTGAGAATAAAAAAAATAAAAAACATGTCAAGGAACACAAAATTAACACCCATGGCTCCTGCCGATATATAGAGGTCTTACGAGGCAAAACAATCAGTCTGTGCAAGAAACTAAACATTATTTACAACATTATTACCTGGAAATCTATATCCTCTGGTGTCCGGCTCACAAACGAATCATTCTTTTGAACCAGGTATTTTTGGTGAACTATATGAACCCCTTCGGACTGAACTGTGAACAGTGCACATGTGTGAACCAAGGACTTGAATGAACGGCTGAAATGAAGGTTTTGGATTCACATTGTTTATGTAAAAAGGTTAGCACATGAAGACTATTTATTCACTTTATATGCTTTAGACATGTAAAACATCCACGTTTCACATCATTATTGGGTGATTTAATAATATAATTGCATATAAGTTTTGTCATTGCATGATTATGTAAACAAACACAAACTGTCTGAAAGAACCAGTTTGAATGAATCATATTTCCCTTTTGCCTGAGGCTCTGGATTACAGGTAATATTGGACTGTATTATTATCATTGTTATTATTATTACTTTGAGAAGTACATTCTACTCTACAAGAGTAATAATTTCTGCCATAATTTCTTTAAGTTAGGCCAAACTTTTATTTTGGCAGGTTGTAATGAAGACCTTTGAGTTTCTGTGTATATGATCTTTAGTAAAGTGACTCTCAAATGAAGTTTGTGTTCATGTCTTCATATAGCGAGATGGCAGATGCTGAAAACAAAACAACATTACGCTTGTTTGACTTCATGTTTCAACATTCACAAACGCTAGTCCATATCGTGATTTGATTGCGTGTACAACCATACTTTCATTTATTCATCCAAGTTCATTCCGCATTATAAAGTGAATTCCATTCTTGACTGCATTCCATGATTTAGTCCACATTTTCTGCGTCATGGAAATTGAAAGGCACTACATCTGTGTAGCAAAAAGGTGAGAGATTATATATGCAGTCAATGTCCCTTGAAGAGGACCATTTCCAGACTAATTGCATCTTCACATCATGAAATGTATGGAAACCATTAAAGGTTGCACGGGCAGCAAAAACCATGTTAAATGGACGATCACTCTAGACTTCATGTCCAATTCATTGTCATTTATGTTCAAGTATTCAAATTTGCACAACAAAAAGACGTTTGAGCAGATAGACTTAAGTATGAAATTCTTGCATTGGCAATACAAGTTTAAAAGGATGCAAACTTCGATTAAGAAGAGACACTGTGGTTTGCAGTTGTGGGAAACTGATGTAGATATTAACATGCTGAATTTATAATTATTATTCAATACAAATAATTTCACACACCTAAAATCTAATGTGACCACCCCTTTGTCTTCATTTATTCTCATTTTCTGTTCACTGTCAGAATTTTTTCCAGCTCTGGCTGTTCTAAGAGGTATTACATGGGGTTTCTCGATCTCATTACGCATGACGTTCTCACTCACTGGCATTTGGCCCCATTTTGCCAGTGATAAGATGGGCTGTTGGGTGCTGCGGTTTCACTTTAACTAATCTGCTAAAATGATCTCAGTAATGCATGCTGGATGAATGCTGCGAAACTCATTATCATTCTCACATCACCCCTTTTGCCAACTCGGAGCTTCCTCAAGCTGCCTGAAGAAGCATGTTCATGAAGGGGGAAAATACGCCACTGTACTCATCTGAATTTCAAATTCGCCCTGTACGAATGATTTGAGGCCCAAATTCTCAATTAATTTTATCTACAGCGTATAATATATGTGCTGCATACAGCTTTTGGCGAAATACAAAAGCAGTAATTGCCTGAAAGGGAATTTTGTAGACTTGTGCATGTGAGCTCGTGCTGGTATTAGCATTTCAAATTGAGTTATGTGCTTAAACAAGCAGTGGAGACGCTTCTGGTGCTCTTTTCAAGAGACCACTGCTATTTGTCTTGCATACCGTAAAACTGCAGTCGGACTCTTTTTACTCCAGTGTTTGTTTGAACACTTACAAAAAGTGTCCTACCATTTCAAGTTTGTTTCTTCATCAGAACAGATTTGGAGAAATCCTCTGCAGTGAATGGGTGCCGTCAGAATGAGAGTCCAAACAGCTGATGAAAACATTACAGTAGTCCACTCCAGTCCATCAATTATGTTTTGTAAAATAAAAATCTACATGTTTGTAAGAAACAAATCCATCATTAGGACGTTTTTACCCTCAAAAAAGCCCTCTATCCATAATATTGCTTTCTACTTGACTGAATCAGGAGAGAAATATGCACAGATCAAGCACCTTTTATAAGCAAAAACAGTACAAAACAGAACAGTGTCTGTGGATTTTGATGTGAGAGGACAACAGGAGATGGACTTTTCCACTGGAGGAAGCATTATTATGGATTATGGACTTGTATTTTGGCCCTAAGCAACACGTTTCGAAGTTAAAATGCTTTAATGATGGATTTGTTTTTTACAAACATGCAGATTTATGCTTAACAAGATGTTAATTAATGGACTGGAGTGATGTGCATTACTTGTGGATTATTGTGATGTTTCTATCAGCTGTTTGGATTCTCATTCTGATGGTATGTGAGTCATCAGTATTTTGTAATAGTGATGTAAATATTGTAAATTTAAATCATGCATATGTTCTTAAAGTTACTAGTTACTCAAAAGGTGTGCAATAACATACAGATTATCCTCAAAGCTAACAGACATGAACTAAGAACCACAGAAGTAATTTTTAATTCATGCCATCTTTAATATTCTCCCCTGACACCCATTACAGAAGTGGTTAATTTGGGCAAATAAAATTTCATGTCCTGTAAGATTAATAAACGTTAGGAAGATCTCCTCCGCCTACTGCAGGCCTAACGATCCTCTACACTGTCACAACATTAACGAGGCATCAAAGATGGTGTTTTAATGCCCACTCTCTGTCCTTCCTCACAGCACTCGCTGATATGATGCCATTATTGTTGTTTGTTATTAAGCAATTTTATATGAGGGAGAGAAAAAAAATACTTTAATTGAATTTCTGTTCAAATCACAAGTGCAATGCTGAGGGGGCTGAAATTTATGCAGATTACTCTGCGTGAGGAGATGCTTCTCACACACACACACACACACACACACACACACACACACAAAACAAAACTCCCAGGAACTTAGTCTTGCATATGATCAAACAGGAACAGAATATTTTATTCTTTGCACACAGATGCACTACAGGAAAATTAAATGTATATGAACAATTCTATTTCTGCAGCAGATCCTAATGTCATTTTAATGTTAAATATTTCTGAGCTTTCATGGGGTTTACACATATTAGTATTCTGTTTAAAACACACAGTGTTCATATGGAAATCCCAATGCATGTATAATGCAATGGCGTGAATATTTATGTCTTCATTAAATGTTCATGTGAAATGTCATGTATATGTATGTACAGTAGCATTCTGGGGATTTGAGGTCAAAAACACTCCGAAGCTGTGAGTTTATTTGGGACGATGTTCATCAAAGGGGCTGCGGGTTTCACATTGCTTGAGTTGTTTCTTTAGCCCAGTTGTATAGTTGCTGATGTTTTATTAATGGCATACCTGTGGAAATCAGATACTAGACCTCAGTATCATCTCTTTTTTCTTCTAGCATAGTGATGTTTTTGTAGGCCAAAACCTAGAAATGAGCTGGCATTTTCAGCTTCCAGTTCTATAGTACCAAAATGGGTTTTTGGTTAAAGGTACTATATGTCATTTTTTTGACTGTACTAAACCATAAAAACTGCAGATATTTAGGAAACATGCTAAGTTTACATACTTGTTTCTCTGAAAAACAATGCTACAGCAAGTTATTCGATTTTGAAATGTGTGTTCCATGTCGGAATGTCTGTTTTTGTTTTGATCTGTGTGACTCCGCCCACTGTCAGTTTACCCAATTGTATTTCGACACACCAGGTTGCCAGGTGATAGAAAAACACAGCGTACTGCAGCCATGGAAGCCTGCAAATGAACTAGATCACAGATTGTGCACGACCTAAAAAGCCTTAGCATCCATCTAAAACATTGTATGACCGGAAGAATATTACATTTCAATTAATTCAATTCAGTTCACATTTATTTGTAGAGTGCTTTTCACAATACAAATCGTTGCAAAGCAGCTTCACAGAAAATGAAAATAAAATTATATTAAAACACAGATAAATAAGCTCATCAACAGTGTATGGCTGTTAATTCCTGTTGCGCGTCCTCAATCTGGCAACCCGTGTGAGATTCAAATCTGGGGGGGGGGGGGGCGCGGACAAACAAAGCTTTCCAATATTTTGAATTTTCACTTACGCTATCTGTTAATATTGCATACGGCATAAACGCCTGAAATAAAGTCTGTGGTAACACAAACTCGAGATATTTTCACATTTTAATCTACGACATAAATTACGTTGGCAACTTTAACACATGGAGCTTACATGGAGCTAAGTTCTGTTTTTCCCTATTACAGTGATAAAGCATAACCAATAGTCTACCCACATTGAAAACAAAAATAATATTAAATGCTTTAAATATAAGCACATGCTTACTATTTCTACTTTGAAACCCTCTGGCATGATCACCTCATAGACTTCCATTATAAATGTATTACTGTAAACAAGTTTTTCTTTATTTATGAACTAAAAAGAAGGTGAGCTGTGTAAATTCATAGAGGTGGTTTGTAAGTCAACTGGTCCATTACCCCCGAGGGATGTAGATTATAGTAAGTGTAAAGATAATATGATTGGACCGTTTAAGCCGTCCTTATTTGCCCCTTTTTATGCAAATTAACTCAGAAAGCACTTACGGCTCTTCATTAAGTCATTAGCATTGGTTTGCTGATTCACATTTTTATTTGCTGTTTGATTGCCAGTAAACATAACCTTTCCTGCACTGCAGTTGCTAATGGAGTTGTCATTTTGGTATATATAGGATTGCTGTCTACCAATTAGGCGTAAAATGGAGCTTTGTTTGTGAATAGGTGTATTAAATCTTTCCTATACATTTCCTATATGGATTTTTGACAATTAATAGTCCACAGTGTGCTATTTGTAGCCAAGAACGGATATGTTTGCTGGAAAACAAACACAAAAAGTGTGTTTGTATGCTTTCATTGATTCTTGCAGGTTTTGAATGACTGCCGCTCAAACTGAAAACTTTTTTTTTTTTTTTTTTTTTGCACAAGTACCCTATTTTTATTTTATTTTTATTATTTTTTTTTTACATTTTATTATTCTTTATTATTTAATTTTTAAATTATTATTTTTTTTAAATCTTATTTTTATAATTTTTTAAAGGTATCATTTGCAATTTTCAGCCTGCTTTTTTAGGAACTTTTATTTTAATTTTATTCTTAATATAATTTTAGATGTTATTATTTAAATTTTCAATGTGAATTATTTTTATTTATTTATTTTTTGAGCAAGTACACTTGTTTAAGACAAACTTAGTTTTTTATTTTATTATTATTATTATCATCTTATTATTTTTATGTTTTTATTTTATTTTATTTTAAAAGTGCCATTTTGGATTGTTTTGGCGTGCTTTTTTTATTTTATTATTAACATTTTTAATGTTATTATTTCATTTTTCAATTTTAATTGTTTTATTTTATTTTATTTTTGAGCAAGTAGACTTGTTTAAGACGTTTTTATTATTTGATTTGATTTTGATTTTGAAAGGTGCCATGCCGGATTGTTTTGGGCTGCTTTAATCCCTGTATGTGCCATCTTTTCCAGAGATTTCACATAGAAACACATCCACGGGTGAAAACCACAGACTGTGAAGGTTATAAGCCATAGAAGATCACTAGCTCAGGTATAATACATGCAGCGGTTTGCATTTTCACAGTAAACGCTCAGCGGGGCTCTTGAGGAGTCTGGCAAGCTTCTGGTCCGCAGAGCAAAGCTGAATGATAGTAGTGAAACAAAAGAGGAGGGAGTCCATTAGTGAGACGTCAAGAGATATATATTTCAGCCGCCTGTCTTCCTCACTTCTGCGTAGAGGTAACGAGATCTGAGACTACTTTTCCTTCTCCGTCTCTTTCTCTCAGAGCGCACATGTTTTTTTTGTCTGTCTCTTTGCTCAGATAAGAGCGGGGTTTCCCCTGGACGGCGGGCGATCGGGGAGATAAACAGGCTGAGAGCAAATGGAATCTGAAGAGAACTTGTTCAGGAGGCTTTTGTGTGGGAGCACAGATGGGGAAGAGGTGTCAAAAGTGCCTCTTCACGTCTCACTGCCGGCAGAGGCAGATGAGAGGCTCAGGAATGAAGTGATGGCCTTTACTGGTAATAAGAACAAAACACACTTTCAAGGAGAAGGCGCATAAAGAGAAACGCGCTGTACTCATGCGGTGAACTGCGAACTGATGAAGTCTGGACAAAACAGAGTAGTACTTTTGATAGCAATGAGTACAGACCAGCTGCTCAGTTGATAAAGCAGGATGGGAATTCATATACTGGTAATTTTAAATGCACTGTAAGTCGCTTTGGATAAGCATACCTGCCAGATGAAAATGCTTTAATCTAGCATTTCAGCTTTTCCTGAATGTCAGGGGGATTTTTTGACCCTGTGGACCAAAGCTCAGAGATGACAGGTTGGACATTTTAGAGACTTTAAATCCCAAAGTTACTCAAAGTTACAGAATATTCTATTATTCCGAATAATGTGTACTTATAATGCACTGCAAGTTATTTTGGATAAAAGTTGCAAATACATACACTACCATTCTAAAGACAAATGCATCAAATTGATCTGCTTTTTTATCACTTTTTTTATCAGTGTTGACCCGTATGCCCACTTAGTCAACATCGATAATTAATAATTAAAAGAAATGTTTCTTGAGCAGCAAATCAGCATATTAGGATGATTTCTGAAGGATCATGTGACACCAAAGACTGGAGTAATGATGCTGAAAATTCAGTTTTGCATCACAGGAATAAATTACATTTTAAAATAGAAAAACAGTTATTAAAATTCTAGTAATATTGGACAATATTTTTTACTGTTTTTTTGATCAAATAAACATAACCTTGGTATAGTAATAAAATATATAGCCTATTGCCCAAAACATTAAAAAAAAATATTTCCAACCCTAAACCTTTGAACTATGTTGTATACGGCAATGAAATGAATATAACACTGCTTCATTGTTTTTTCTTTAACAATTAATAGATTTTAATAGATTTTTTTTTTTAAATTTCAGCCTTTTAATTACATTTTTTCCTTTATTATGATCTAGACATTTTTTTTTAAATTTAAGATTCACATAAATATTAAAGGAATTTTTATGCAGAAATTAAAAACATTTTCATTATATAATAGTGTTCAAAACTTTGTCAACATTGACCTGGATTTTTATGTACTGTATTTTAAAATATATGAAAATATAAAATACTGTAGCTTTTTAAATTTGTAATAATTCACAATGTTACTGTTTTACTGTTTTTTTTTCTTTTTTGACCAAATAAACAGCATTGGTGCGCATCTCAGAGACTTCTTTCAAAACATAAAAAAAATGAAAATAAAATTGTACTGACCCCCAACATTTTTTACTTGAATGAATTTACTTTCTCACACACTAAACGTACTCTACTGGTGAAGGTAAAGTACATACTTCAGGCCAGGGAGGCAGCATAATATTACTGGCAACATTTCAGAACAGACTTTGCCTCAGGAACACACTTATAATGCTAAAATGCTACCTACAAAAGCTGCTCAGTAGGTTTTGGAACAGAGCCATTATTCCTTATATGCAATCTGCCATAGCTCAGAGTGTCTGACAAATAAAGATGCACAGAGAGTCTCTTCATGTATAGACACTTATTTGAGTATTTGTCTTTCTGACATTACCCTGTGTGTGTGTGTGTGTGTGTGTGTGTGTGTGTGTAGCAGGAGTGCATCAGAGGTCTGGGTGCTGAACAAAGAGACAGGCTCATTAGAGTTTGATCTGTTCAGTGGAGTGACTGACTGCTCTGTCTCTTTCTCTCTCTGGCTCTTGACTGCAAGGGAATGTGGTCCTAATGATGTGATTCCTCGTCTCTGATCACCATCTTCCTGACTCTCATTACTGCAGGGTGGCCAGACTGTCACAGCCCGCCCGTGCCCACGTATGCCCACTTACTTACACACACTTCAGAGTGATTAGGACTGCGGCTTAGATGTCTGAAACCGTGTGCAGTGAAACTCGCTCACACCGAACCCAGTGGACTGTTCTGTGGGGAAGAAAAATCACACATGAGATCCATTTTATATCTCAATTGTTTCTCCTACATCAGTGATTCCCATCTGGTTTTGTCTCAGGACCCAGATTTTGTCTGGACTATAGTGCGACAAAATACTATAGAACCCATTCTAATCAGTGATGCTGTCTACACTTGTTGTGGTGCGACACAGCAAATCCCCAACAGTAAACTGCTGCCTCATTCTATTTATGACATACTGACACAAAGTTCAAAATTGATTTGCAAAGGTTGCTTTGTCGCATCCGGAGTAGACACAGTGTTAGTGCGAAGAACATTTTAAAGAACCTTTTTCCACTTTAAAGAACCTTTTGTGCAATGGAAAGGTTCCATGGGATGTTAAAAGTTCTTCATGGAACAATCAAAGTCATGGATGTGGTTAATTGTATTCAGTACATCTAACATTGTATTTTCCATGTGACTCATAATGGCATTGGGACCCAGTAGTTAATAACTACTGATTTAGACCTCAATGACAGTAAATGGAAACCAAATGATTACTTTTAAATCTTATGCTTCTGAAATGTTTCTCTTGAGAAAAATATGGAAGGCCGTTTTCACAACTGAATAAAAAAAAAAGGTAATTGCAACTTTTTATCTCACAATTCAGACTTTTTTCTCAAAATTGCATGATATAAACTTGTATCTGTGTGTTATAAAGTCAGTATTGCATGATAGAAAAAAAACTCTGAATTGTGAGATTTAAACTCGCAATTCTGACTTTTCCGAGATCTGAAAACTTAGAATTGCGAGAAAAAGTTTTATATCGCAATTCTGACTTTATTTCTCGCAATTGTGAGTTTATGTCACACAATTCTGAAAAAAAAGTCAGGTTTGTGAGAAAGAAGTCAGAACTGTGAGATTAAAACTCGCAATTATCTTTTTTATTTTTTATTCAGTGGCGGAAACGGCCATCCATATGAAAAAGACTTCTCTAATTTCACATGTCTCCAGTTTCTCAAAAATATTCTCTAAATTGTTGCGGATGTTTTTTGCCTGATGGATGATGAACAGGTGCAGAAAATTCAAACTGATCTACATTTGCAGTTACATGTACATTTTATACAAAGCAACTTTCATTATGTTTATTTATTTTGGTTATGCTTTTATAATTATTTATTTTTTTAACACTTGAGAATTTTCTATACTCTTAGACATAAAGGTTCCAAAAGGATTTGTTCCCTGCATCAATTCCATAGCAAGAAGAATCTTTTTTTCTTATACCAAATTTACACTGCAAAGGTGGCACAGAGGCGGTTCTGAAGTGGAATTTAGATGTCTTTACACAGACTGTTTAATGTTGCTCAAAGGTGGCACACATACATTTACACAGCATTTGATTTTAGTCAAGAGCTGAGTCAGAGCTGGCTTAATTTAGTCTGGCTTTTATGCTGTACTATATCTTTGCACAGAATTTTGAGCAGGCATAGAGATGCTTTAACTCAGCTGTGTTAAGATGCCTTTAGTGTAAGAATATTTTAATAATCTGATGAACCATTTTTCGTTATAAATATCCTTTTGTGCAATGAAAAAATTTAATAGATTTTAAAGGTTCTTCATGGAAAGTGTAGATCTAATTCAGAATACCATTCAGATGCATTCTTTGGACTTGAGACAGTAAACAACCACAACCACTTAGCAACACACTACAAAAACCAGTCAGAGCACACCCCCAAAACAAATCTAGTTTAGAGAACATTATGAGACATTTCATGCTTGAACGAAAGATGATTGAGGACTCAATTATGTCAGTAAGTTATGAAAGAGCAGCCTCTGGGATTAGTTGGTTGAGTTTGACCTGAACTTTCATAGATCTTTTTTGTGAAGCTAATGACGTACAGCCGCATGTCAGTAGCTTATTCAATCTTTCTCTGGCTGATTTCATCTGCTGTGTCTCTCATTGCTCTTTCCCCGCTCTCTCTCGATCTCTTCTTTGTCATTCTTCCACCCAGCCGTTCTTCTTCTACAGATACTAGTCAACTGCTCATCTCGACAGCTGTCTGTCAGACCATCACTGAGGTTAATGAGGAGGGAAACCGAGCCGAAGCCTCACACACTCTTTTCCCAAGCTATCCCTCGTCAACCCGGCACTTTCATCATCTTGACGTGAGGGAGAGGCCATTAGGACAGTGACAGATGATTATGCCGACCAATCGCCAGCTGAGATTGATAGATTGTGCGTGTGTGTATGGGGTTCATTCATAAGGAGCCACTGTTGCAGCCATCTTCAAGGTCATGGATTTATGACTAACTGTTTTTATGTTCTTCATATTACAGATATGACACATTTAACTGTCAGATGAATTGAATTCACCCAACCAGATTTCCTTTTGTGTTGCACAGATGAAAGTCATATAGGTTTGAGACGACATGATGGTGAGTAAATGATAACAGAGTTTTTGGTTGAACAATACGTTTTCTAGATCATTTGTTAAAAATTCTAATCTCAATAAAAATATGGAAAGACAGGTGCGTTCCGGAAAAGGTAGTCTGGCAATTTAATGGGTTTCATGTGTGAAACTGGCTAATCTCCATGGACCTCTTATGTGGCATGTTGTCCATTATGAGAACAAGAAAATAATTTTGACTCGTCCCTCAGGCAGCGCAAGCGCCTCAAATGAATGTTTAAAATATTCAACTATTACACGGTTTTACCGAAAGTATAATGCAACTATTAAACATTACATGTGTTTGCATGCAACTGGCAATGATATAACTGTTATCAAGCATGGCTGTGCAAAGTTATAACTAGGCCTTCACTCTTTGTAATAGTTTCTCTGTTGACTGTAAGGGGGAAATATGATAATATGTGTTAAGCAGAGCTGTGAGGAATTTATGCAGAACTCTTCGAAATGCAATTATGATAAGGATAAATAAATAAAAGAGTTTGCAAATTTTGGGGGATGTGTTAAATTTTGTGAACACTGGGCATTGGAATGGATCTTTCTACATACTTTTTGTAGTATCTAAAGCCGCCTTTCAACCATCATGCAGTTCAGTTCATATTGGCATAGTTAGCAAAGACTGGATGGGCTCAGAATCTGTTTTTTTTTTTTAATAGCTCCAGACTATGATTCCATCCAGTCGGAGGATATAAAACATGTTTTCTTGAACACAAATCAATTTTCTTTTGCCATGCATTTCCTAGTAACGAGGCACATGTTTGTGCGTCATCTTGATAGACTTGAAAGTCTATTGTGTGATCCTCAAGTGTATGATGCCCAGTTTTTCTCTGTAAACATTTACAAAGTCGGCAAGTTAAAACTCATACGTCAATATGAATATCAATACATGTACTTTGTAGCTAGCAGGTCTGGAAACAACACGGAAACTACCTTTCCGTGTTGTTTGTCTCTGCTGGCATAACCTCGCTCTCTTTGATTTCTGTTTTGTAACTGATCATCCGCCAGTCCATTTTTGCACTCGTATTTGTTATATACATTTAGGGGTGATTTGCATTTAAAAATGTGAGAAAGAGTCTAGGCAAGAAAAAATTGCAAGGTATAGAAACACGTTGAACAACTTTTAACTTGAGTGCCTCATTTTTACAAGACTGTCGTGTGTGAGATGCGAGTACAACAGTCAAAAACACTGAAAAATATGCACAGTGGAATGGAAAAACTTTTTTTTTCTCCCCATTTTACTACCTGTTTTTGTTTATTCTGTTGCCGTGTGTCTAGGGGCTGTTCACACAGAATGCGTTTTTGCATTTAACTTCTTTTAACTTGAGTGCCACATTTTTTAGTGGCCTCTGCATTATCAAACACAGGACTAGATATCTTTTTTTCTCTCTAAATTTCTATATGTTTTTTGCATTTAAAAACACGAGACAGGGCAGTGGAATGAAAAAATCTGCAAATGCTCAAGATTAAATAAATGAAACTTTAAAATAAAAAAAAAAAAAACTAAGCATGTTTTTCAGTTTATTTCAACCCGATCTCATGAAAGTGCGTTTAAATAGTACGCCAAATAAAAATGAAAACTCGTGGACTTTGGTGTGTATATGCTACGCGATGGGTAGGATTAGGGTTGTGGGGTAGATGCGTATCATATGTGACCCTGGGCCACAAAAGCAGTCTTAAGTCGCTGGGGTATATTTGTAGCAATAGCCAAAAATACATTGTATGGGTCAAAATAATCGATTTTTCTTTTATGCCAAAAATCATTAGGATATTAAGTAAAGATCATGTTACATGAAGATATTTTATAAATTTCTTAGCGTAAATATATCAAAACTTCATTTTTGATTAGTAATATGCATTGCTAAGAACTTTATTTGGACAACTTTAAAGGTGATTTTCTCAATATTTTGATTTTTTTGCATCCTCAGATTCCAGATTTTCAAATAGTTGTATCTCGGTCAAATATTGTCCGATCGGTTTTTAAAAATTGACACTTAAGACTGGTTTTGTGGTCCAGGGTCACATATACACGTGAAAACTGCGTTTTATATGCACGCCAAACATGTTCGTATCATATATATACGGCAAAGTCCATTTTTGCGTATCAATACCATGAGTTTACGTTTTTATTTGGTGTACTATTTATATGCATTTTCATGAGACCGGGCTCTTTATTTTATGTTAAGTTCATGTTTATGTTAAGTTCAATTTATTTTAACTTGAGTGCAGTGTTTTTAGATTGCTGTGTCATTTGCGAAAGTGCGATTGAAATAGTCTGTATAGCGCATATAAACACAGTAATTTAGGTCTTAAGTGAAAGCAATACACTATATTGGATCCGGGCAGCTCTTAAAGTGACAGCAGTCTAATATTCCTGCTGTCTGTCATTCATGGTAATCAAACAACAAAAGAGAGACAATCTGTCATGCTTTTGACTAAATCACTCACTAAGAAGAAATATATAGCCTATTTGAAGAATATGCAGTGTTTTTATACATTTGATTACTTTATACAATGAATGTAGCATTTCTTATTTATTTTTTCTACTGTAGTTTTTTTGTCCTATTGCTTGTAATTGGCTTCTTATTCTTATTTAATCGCTGACTTGTCTTCGGTGAGCTTGAGTTTTTTTTTTTTTCTCTTTAATTTAGGCTAGTATTAGTTTTTTGATGTTGACACTGGTGACAAGAACTATGAAATTTGTATGGTATCAAAACTTATTTAAACTTAGTTAAAGCATCTTATTTAACTTATTTAGAACTTATTTAAAGCAAAAATAACTATATCATGATATACCGTGAAATGATATAATAAATAGACATGAATGGGACATGATATAACTGTCTGTAAAATATTGTTTACACAAGCCAGTAATGAGTCAGAGCAGTGGAGAGTTTCTCCTCATGTCCCCAAAGGATCATGAAACCACATTACAGCTTAAATAACAAACATTTCTACTCAAGATTTTATGTAACAAATACAAGCAGGCACATTTTGGCTTTTAAACCTTGCATTGTGCATTACTGTAAACAAGCTTCCCATTCGTTTTTACACACCGAGAGACGAGTCGAAATCATTTTCTGTGATAACAGACAGCGGGTTGCAGATGCTGTCCGTTCACGTTAAGTTGAAAATAACCTGAGACTTTCCTATGAACTCTTTGCACTACAAGTTTACCACGTTTCGCATCAACCTTAATGTATAATGCGGCCCGGTGTGTATCTCTCATGCCAGCAGAGAGGATATAGCAGACTGCATTTTCCGTAGATGCATTAGCACCTGGATATTACTCTGTGGCTGCTGTGTCATTTCAGTGTGTTAAATCATTCAGGAGAGCTATGGCTTTTACCTCCTCTGCCAGAAAAATACCCAGAATGCAGTGTGACAGTGCAGCCCCTCGGCCACGTCCACAGATATAACTTCAGCTCTAATATCTCGCCTTGTCCAATTTCTGTGGGCACGGGGCAGAGGGGCACGAGAAGGGTTATGCATACAGAACATTCCGTCTTTCTCCTCTGGTTCCCGCTGCGGTCGGAGTCCCTGGAGAGACACCCGGCCGCTCGGAGAGCTCTGAATAATAAACTCGCACACAAATAGGGTGCTGTCAGCAAGCACTCATTTTAAGTGACTCATCTCGGTTGCTTTGCGACTAGAAGTGGGAATCAAGAACCGGATCCCTTTTTGAAATAAAAAACGGAACCAAATTAATTTTATTACCTCATTTCTCTTAATGGTATTTGAATATATGTATTATTCTGTTGATGGGATGTTGTGTCACACAGGCTTCACCGTTGTCATAGCGATGTGTTGTGGTAAGACCACAGAAGATCTTTCCAGTGTTTGATCTCTGGGCAAATGTGTTGTAAATTGTCTATTGTTGGTATGTATTCCACTTCAGATGGTTTTGCAGGTGTAAAATACAACAAATATTAAGTGGTAATTTGTTATTCTTTATCATTATTTTCCAACAGCTTATTGAGGAGACATATGGAAGGCCGTTTTTGCCACAGAATAAAAAATGCAATAGTTAATGGCGACTTCATCCCAAATTAGACTTTTTTTTATCGCAGTTCTGAGAAAAAATTCAGAATTGTAAGATATAAACCCAGAATTCTCGCAGTTTTCAGTTTACTTCTCGCAATTCTGACTTTTTTCCCTCAGAATACTGTTTACATTGCGCAATTCTGTTTTGTATTTTATTTATTTTTTTGTTTTTGTTTTGAGAGTTTATATCTCCTAATTTTGAATTTCTTTTCAGAATTGCGAGTTACAATTGTGCGCTAACGTCTCGAAATTCTGACTTTTATTCTCGGAATTGCAAGTTTATAGTTTTTTCAGAATTGGAAGAACAGTTTGAAAAGTCACAATTACTTTTTTAATTAATTAATTTATTTTTTATCCTGAGGCTTAAACAGGCTTCCATAGAAAGATGTGCTACTAAATGAACAAATTTCACCAGGTGGATTCAACATTTTTTGGCCTTTTGTGTTTTTTTTGTGCATTTTTTCTTGATAGGACAGTGGAAATTTGACAGGAAGTGAGAGGGAGAGAGAGAGGGGAACAGGATTAGGAAAGGTCCACAAGGCAGGATTCGAACTTGGGACACCTGAAGCGGAACTGCGTCATATGTCGGCATGTTGCCCACGAGGCCATCGGCACAGACGGCCGTGAAATCATAAACATTTATACTGCATAAGTTTTTAACGGAAAAGTGGATAGTCTCTGTGGAGGATGTGTATATTGCTGTATTGTTGATGTGTTTTCTCCACATACTTTATCTTAAAGTTTATAATACCTTGGCATTTTAGACTCAACAAGGCAGAAACGACTCCAAATTTTGGAGCGGGACGGCACTGTCGTTGAGCCGTCTAAACGTGGCACAAAGCATTGTGAGTTTGTTTATCTTGTGGGGGAGACTGACTCAAGCCTACTCTGCTAATTAAATCTCAGTAACACATCAAAACAGGGCTAAGCTAATGTTTCCACCGGCTTACTTGAGGTAAGACTCTGCGCTAATTCATAATGAGGGAATTAAAAGATTATCCTAAGAAGATTACAATGATGCATTGTATCACCAAAGTTTTATTACATATTATAAATAATGCA